>VZTY01020722.1:122942-172106 GCA_013400935.1 Turnix velox
GAATATTAAAAATTAAATTAATCATACCAATATTCATCAATGAGTCATACATCCCAATCCTTCTAACTTCAGTAATTTCTATGGAGAAGCTTACCTTGGGAATAGCTGCTGCTACTGGTCCTATGTAGGCTATTATGAGGGGAAGCAGCATTGAAAACAGACTGGAAGAGCTGAGTAGTTCTGGAATGTCTTCAGCTACACAAAAATAATTGCAACGTAGGTACTATTAATAAACTTGTCATGGTTAAATACACATCTTATTTTTCTCGTTTGATTCTTATGAGTTAAGCATCTCATTTATACAGTGGTTTTTACTTGAAATTCTTTTTGCTATCTAGGCATTAGAAAATTCTAAACCTTAGAAATATGCTACTACATACAGTTCTTTATTAAAAAAAAATTGTCTGCTTAAAGCCTAAATTCTGTTGACTCTGCCATTTTCTGAAACTGTGTTCATATTTTCTACGATATAAAATCCAGCACAGTAAACTCCTCTCAGCCCTCCAAACAGGTTTCTATAGTAGTATGTGGTATTCTGAACATTTTCTTGCTAGAATGGCTGGGGATGGCAGCTGAGACCCACTCAGTTTTAAGGCTCGTGTCTACATTTCTCAAAACCAAATGTTTAACTGCTTATAAATCCTTTACATCCACTTGTCTTCCTGATTGCCACCACAGGGCAAAAAATGCAATAAAAATTTGGAACTGACTCATCACAGCATTTTTGGAAATAATCTTACCTTTAATTAGACTTTAATATGATACTTTTTAAATATCTGAGTTAATTTATACTAATTACCTGTCTACTGTATCTCAAGTACAATGCAATAACTTACAAAGTTTCTCACGGTTTAGTATCTACAGGAATAACAGGTTACAAAAACATTTAATGAAAAGCAAAATAAACAGCACATTCTACTGCTATCTCTTGCTATCCATGAAAAGTTCTGAACAGTAAATTTCAAAAGCTGGTTTTCAAAGGCTTACCATCTACAGCAAGAGCCCTGTGCAAAAGGTCTTTGGCTGCTCGTACAACTGCACTCACGACAGAAAGAGCCCTGCTGCAATTTTTATCTTCTTCATTAGCTTTGTTCAAAAGCTGTGACTGCAGATCTCCATCATACTCACTCCTGGATGGTGGATTAAGTTCACAAAATACAAAATTACATTAAAATAACACTACTGACTGGTTTTTTTTGTCACAGAATAACAAAAAAGGTCAAACTAACTCAAGCCCTTAATATGATTCAGCCTTTGTTCTGACAAGAAAACTCACTCAGCATGTAAAGTAAATTTTGTGTTCTCTTTTCAATTTTGTATTTTAGTCAGTAAGGATTTCATCTTCCAAAACATCATTCCAGAACACTAACATTACAGGACTAGCACTTACAACACTCAAAAACATTGCTTGGAGCAGTTCAGAACATAACAAGGATATCTATCCTTCTCTATGATTTAAACCAGTCTTATAATTTTTTTAGTCCTGCCATTGTAGTTTTGCTGTCAGCCTCAAGGCTGCTGAATAAATTTGAATTATTAGCAGCTGATTGAGTGCATGCAGCTCCAACTCAGTACAGCTTCAAATTTCCAAAGCATTTCTATTTTAATCAGTAGTGCATTAGAACAGAATTTACATTGGAATGGTCCTTCTTGGTATTTGCATAAGCAAATAACTCTACTTGTATTTGAGCATCCTTCAGACAAAATCAAAGTGCATCTTACAAGCTCTATTCTCTAACAGCCAACTCAATATTTGCTTCCTTGCTGTAGACAAATCAAAAGCTCAACTTGCTGTATATGAGACTGGGAATCTTTAAACTAAGTTCATAACTATAATCAATCATTAGGTAACAATTAGATTTCTGTTGTCCAAGCAAACTTCAAGAGACATTGTGATTACAGGCAGGAGTATGCAAATTTTCCAAACAAGACTTATTTCATTCCATAACAGCTCTGAGATATGCTATTACAATCCTTTAGAAGCTTCTTAGAATTTTACCACAGTTGAAACAAAAAAATCTGAGACTTTTCTCATCTGAAGACAGATCTTTGCAAGTATCATGAAATGCACTGTTTGATAAGCAACTACATGTGTGGCTGACCAGCTGATATTTTGAGTACAGGCCATCTCATGTTAAGAACTATCCTGTATCTTCAAATATGTTGTTACTATGATTCTGTTGGAAAATTTAATTCTGTATTTTAGTTCCTTTAAAGTTTCATTGTTCTTGTGACTGCTAAACCAGAACATGTTATTTGCTGCAGCATTACTTATTTTATCCTCCTTATCTTTTATTAGGTAGATGTTTTGTACATAATTAAATATCTATTCCTTGCTCCTTTTAATTCCTTGGACATGATGATCAGCCTTTTACCACAAAACTAAGATGTAACTAGATAGTGGTGGTACCTCATGTACTGAGGTGCTGTCAAATTTTGAAAATAATTTCTTCATGGGAAAATAATTTCTTCATTCTTCAGGGTAAGCAACTCAAAAATGAAAGCGGTGCTTGCTGCAAAAGCGTTACCTAAGTGAATTCCTACTATCATACTGAAAGGCCAAAATAAGGCTTTCCTACAGGACAGTCAGATGTTTCAGTGGATTTTTTTTCTGGCAGTTGCGCTTTCTTGTTTTGTACCTTCACATTTTACGGTAAGGGAGGAGATAGCTCCAATATAAACAGAAACCTCACTGTAAGAACATAATATTACTGTTAAGCACTATCTTTCCTCAAATCAATTTCAGATGCATTTATTTCTGTTACTTCCCAAAAATACAAACCCATACAAACCTGTAATAAAGAATTTGTGGGATTTGTCCTCGCGTTTGGTTTGTGCCATTACTGCTCAGGCTACATGTACTAAATGTAAATGTTACACCATCTGGACATTGAACTGTAGTCATTCCTCCATCTCCATTGGCAGTCCGGCTTCCATAATTCCTCAAACGAACGGCATACTTCACATTTTCCTTAAAAAGAGAGACAAATCCAACATGCAGGATAAAATAAGCATGTAAGTTAGGCTTAATGGTACGTCAAAGTTTCTACATTAATACCGGAGACTGAGAAGTCCTTCAAAGCACTCAACAAATTAAATAAACTGAAAAAAAATCCAGTACCTGACAAAAGCCAAAGCTGTTGTATTTCCAAACTACATACCACAGCTTAGGTAAAGTGCTACCTCTTGTTAGTTGAAGAGTGACCAAGAAAATTAGCTACCAAACTGCAAAAAGAAGTTGCATGTTCAAGAATACTTCAAATCACTAAGCACTTACAATCTAGCTCATGCTGTTGTTAAGATTTGCAACTTTTTGTTACAGAGTGAAACTGAAAATTTATAAAGTAATTATCACTGAAACATAGAATGCCAGGGATCAGAAGGGACCTCAAGAGATCATCTAGTCCAATCCCCCTTCCAGAGCAGAAACACCTAGATCAGTTAGTTCACACAGGAATGTGTCCAGGATGGTTTTGAATGTCTCCAGAAAAGGAGACTCCACAACATCTCTGTTGCATAGTGTGCACTGTTCTGTCACCCCTGCTGTGAAAATTGTTTTCTCATATTTATGTGGAACCTCCTATGTTTCAGCTTGCACCCGTTGTCCCTTGTCCTTTTATCAGATGTCATTTTCAGGGGGAGCTTAGCTGGGGATGTTGCATCTTGTCACCCTGAACTTGACTATGTCAAGATTAATTTGTAAATCTGTACACAAACCTCCCAATTCACATTGAACTTTCTGATTTTTAGTATCTAAAGTCATATGAAAACTCCAGATGCCTGTTTCTCTTACCTTCAGTGGCACAACTTTGTCAAGTCGTATTTCAGCTATGTCACTGGGAGAATCATCTGTGGTGTAAGTTCCTTTAACCAACTCTAAAGATGTCCATCTATGAGAATGAGTTGAATCTCCAGTATGATCACTCTGCTTCCAAGAAACAAATTTAAATACATTTAGGACATAAAAACATGAGATTCATACATCTGTGCAAGTGTCATTTTCTCATAAAAATTGTTATATGCATCATTACAAATACAAAGCTGAAAACCATGTTCAGAGTCCACAATAAAACCTTTCTGCCAAAAAAGGAATTCCCATAGCAACCTATGTTTGCATTGTGAAGAAATTTGATAAGTTGCAGTAAAGCAAACAACTAGGTGTAAAAGAACTAACACTTTATTATAAGAATCATAGAATATTTCAAGTTGGAAGGGTCCTTAAAGATCATCGAGTTCCAACCCCCCTGCCATAGGCAAGGATACCACACAAAATAGTTTTAAGCTGCTTCTAAGAAACTACTTCAACACACAAAATGCCTGTAGCTATATAGTCTGAACATGCTGGTACTTCCCTTCAATTTCTGATCTTTATGTCTTATTTTCCTTCGCAGTTTGCAGAGAGATAATAAACACTAATTTATGTTTACTCCAGCATCCTAAAAGTAAAGTTTCAAGACCATAAGCTAGTGGATAGGGTATGTAGATTGCAATTCATCAAAACTCACCACCATTAACAAAATAAAAACCTTACCACCTTACCACCTGTTTAAAGCAAAGCCTAGACTGTATAATATTACAACATTACTTTAAACACTATATGAAATACAGTAAGGTTATTTTCTTCAAATTGTATTTGTAAATGCAGTACTTACATCATCTACTAGTACCTCCAGCTCATACTCATGAATTCCTCCTCCACCATAAACAGAAAATCCTACTACAACTACACCAGGCTTGTCGACAGAGAAACATATTGCATCAGGGGATCCATTCCCAGTATTCCAGCTTCTTCCCTGACTTGTTTTAGTGAATCGGTTTGGAGTGGATTTGACAGAATGGAGAGAGTTCAGGCCATCAACCTGCACAAAGTCAACACAAGCACCACGAAAAGTTAACTGCTAAGTGTTAACAAAGCAAAATTAAGTAGATTAAACTAGCTGAATTTTTAACCAGGTAAATTTTGAAAGTCAAGTAATAAAACATGTCACTACTGAGGCTTCAATTTAGCACTGACTAAAAAGGATAAAAACCCCAGAATGTAATATCTGGTAATTTGGAATTAATCAGAAATAATTAGGAATCTAATTCCTAATTTTTCCAATTATTCAAATACATATTTGACAGGATGAATTAGCACAAAATAGTTTAAGAAGAGGTAGTTATTTCTACCTTAGGTAAGGTCAAGATTAAGAGAGGATTGACATAGAGCTTATGTAATAATAAATTTATTAATCAAGATGTTATAAAAAGCTGGATTCTTTCGGTGAAAATGTCTGCTGAAAAACATCACTACAAAAACAGTGACATAATTTTCTACCATTTAAGGACATTTAGCCTTATTAAAGGGGACTTCAATGTGTGATCTTCAATTTAAAGTCGATGATGATTTTAAAGTTGAACTCAGTGTTGATCTCAATTTCAAATACAAAGCAAATAAACTGGAAAAAGTCTAATGATTTAGACAAATATAATACACATCTTTTATTTATTCAATATTGTATGATATACATATAAGGCTTATATTGCAAATAGAGGAGAAAGACACAAAGCATAAACAAAATATTAATTCTGATGCACTCAAAAGAAAACTGACAATTTGTAAACAATTTGTCATATTTTCCAGCCATAATGAAGGAGCTTCCTATTATCAGTACTTCCTTAATACAGAGAATACACTCTTTTAGATTTATGTTGGAACATCAGAAAGCTATTGAAAATTCCAGCACCTGTGAAAGATCAGCACATTTACATAATTCCTATCACAACCTGTATCTTTTTTAAAATATACTGGTTCTGAAAGATGTCTAGTAGTGATTTTATGCAAGCTTTACCTCAGATCCTAATGCTGATGCAGTAAGCTCACTCACAATGCTAGCGAGCAACCCACAAGTATTAGAAACCAAGTGTGAAGAGAAAAGTTCATTTTCTCTTCTAAGGCTGTTCCGTACTGGTAAAACAACAATGACCAACATCTTTTCCAGCACTTCCCGAAAGCTTGTCATCCCTGAAACGTTTTCTTCACTCTGCATTATGAAGTGAAAAATGACAAATGACAAAGCTGTTATTTAGAAGCAAATTACATTAATTTGCACACAGTATAAGCATCAGGTAATTGAAAAATCCATGGCTTATTAAAACAGAAAATGTCTAGAAGTTAAAAAGAATAACAAAAATCGTCAAAGGTATCATAGTATGTACCTCATTGACAAAGAACTGATTAATTACTCTAACATCCAGAAAGAGGTAATGTGCTGCACTGGAAAGATATATAGGTGTCCTTCTCTAGAGAGTGCTTTTCTTACAGCCATCCTTGAAAACACAGTGTAGTTAATATATAACAGATACAGAATACAATTTATGGAACTTGTGTGATTGTCTTTCCCCTTGTCTAAAAAGAACCTCGGGAGTCTTCTAACTTTCATGTTAGCAAAAAGAATCTTCTTAACAAACAGGTAAGACAAAATCAAGGGTGAGATTCTCATACAAATTTTACTGAATAAAGAGTGTGAAATCAAGCTAATCTTAGGCATCTACTATGTCTTCTACCTGGCAGTGACGTTCAGTTTTTCAAAACAATTATCCATACTGAAAGTCATTCCCAATAAAGATAATTATCTCAAGTGACAGAAATCAAAAGTTCGTCTTTCTCACCATTTTGTCTTGCCCAAAAACATATCCAAGTAGTAAAAAGACGATCAACTCTATTGTTAGTTAAGAGGTAGCTTCAACCCAAAATGGAAATATTACCATTGAATTAAATAGCTCTTGTATTTTTTTGGTGTTCTTTATTAATTTGTGCAGATGTTTTCTAAGTTTTTGACAGCTTTTAGAATAATAATGACTTACAAGAGTGTTCTGCAACTGTTATGTGTATTCTAAGAACAGCAATCTTTTGTACTTCCTTTCAGCTAAATTCTCCAGTTGCTCAAAAATTTAGCTAGTGGAAGACAAAAGAGTCATGCTTTATTGGCTTCTCAATAAACATTCATAATTTCGTAAGACCTTATCCCTCTTTTCTTCCAAAGTGAAGAATACTATTTAGTAGTTCCGTATGTTTCATTCTTCCCCATTTTCACTCCTCTAAAGCTATTCTGGAATAACAAAACTGCACAAATGCAGCATTTGAGAACCTTTCATTAGGAAATAGCTTAATCTTTGGTAGAGCTATATGGACTGGACTTTCCTTGTCCATCTGCTTATCGATTCTTTTAAAAGCTCCACTTTAGTGACATGATCTATTACTAAAGCTCTTCCTCAAAATACTGAATCTATCCAGATATTCATTCTTGGTCACCTGATCATGTGAAAAATCTGAAAAACTGATGCAGAAAACACTGCAATGAAAAAAACCACTAAACTAGATCTCTGCTACTTTTTATTATATTCTCCAAATAAGAAGTAATTGTAACATTTTTCATAGTAAGAGTGACAGAACACTGGCACAGGCTGTCCAGAGATGATGGGGGGTTTCCTTCTCTGGAGATATTCAAACCTCGCCTGGACACCTTCCTGTGCGACCTGGTCTAGGTGTTCCTTCTCCAGCAGGGAGACTGGATGATGACCTTGGCAGGTCCTATTCAATCCCTGACATTCTCTGAGTCTGTGATTTCATACTAAAATATGAAAACTCAGTAAAATAATAAGGTTCTGAAACAAAGCCATTTAGAAAGAAAAACTTGTTCAAATTCAACTACATGCTTCTAAAATTAAAACTTCAACTTAACTTAACTGGTTTTCTTTAAACAGTCAAACAAGTTGTTAAAATTTTTTTGGAATATATTCTAACCTGACTAAGTTTTTCCATATGGGCAACCAAAAGAGGGAAACGATGTGCCAGAGCAGAGTCATTCTCAGTGCTGACTTGTTTGACCATGGATCGCAGCAATGCCTCTCCATCATAAGCAATTGGAAAGATAGAGGTCAGTTTTACTGAAGTATGGCAGAGAGCGGACATAACTGCAGCAAGAAGACGGCTACTGGAGGTTTTGAAGTTTGCTTCCTGGATGTCCTAAAAACAAAGGCAGAAATCAACAGAATGACATTGCCACATTTAAAAAGAACCTGCTTTTGAAAGGAACTTTCCAGTTTTATAGTAACTATAAAATAATTTACAGAAAGGTTTTCATATAATGGTAGCTTTGCTGTGAATTCTACATTATCTTCTTTCACAAGCTCCCATTCAGATCTTTCAAACTGCAGTAATTCAAATTTGTTGGCTGACATGCTTTAAAATAAGTGAGTTTTAAACTACTTCTGCAATAAAAGCACCCTCAGAAGACAAAGCACTTCTCAAAGATTTCATTTGAATAATACATTCAAGAATTGATTCTTTGTTGAATTTTCATAAACTAAATTCATTTTCCTGCAAAGATGCAGAATTTTTAATCTCATTGTGCTCAGTGTAAGAAAGCAGCTACAGTGTTTAATGCAGGAGGCCCATTCACAATAAGTAATTAGAAGAAAGGTACTGATTATAGAATAACATGGCCAATTTCTCATTTATTTTGTTGTATCAGAATACTGCTAACATTTATTAATGACAAGTTACCCTGGCATTAATAATGAGTTTTAAAAGTGCCACATAAGTGCTATTAAGCTATGTGTAGCAAGAATAATTACATACAAGGCATAAAAAAGCAAGTGCTGACAGTTACCAGTACTACAATTTCTCTTCAATGTCCCAGAGACAATCCTATTGTTAAGAGAAATAGGAGTTCCTAGGTTTCTGTTGAACTTGGGACACTTTAAAAAGCAAAGCAACTAAAACTTAATTACTAAAAAATCCAAACCACAGCAGAACTCAAGTTGCAAAGCAGGTTAAAACAAAAAAGGAATACAGATTTTAAATACCGCTTGGCTTCTCTTTGAGCAAAAGGGAAAGTTGTAATATTTACTTGTGCTGTCTATTGTACCTGGTCCAAACAGTTCAACAAGTCACAAAGACATGCCCACTGGAGAGCTGGTGTTGGATAAAATGAATGAAAGCAAGCTGTGAATGTATTATGGCACTCCTGAAGAACAGCTTCTAAAAGACTGAGAGGCTGACTGAGATATCCCTGGGGATCGTTGTCCAACTTCACCATGCAATGATCAACTCCTTCAGACAAGATCTTTCTCAGTAAGGTCCTTGTTTTTCCAATGCAATCTGCTAATTTGCTGGTTTCTTCTACAACTGCCTTAGCTGTAGCTAGAGGATTACAAAAAGAAGATTTTCATACAAAAATGCACACTTTTCATACAAATAATAGCAACCAGAATTTAGCAACATTGATGAATCTTTAGAGAAAATAATTTCAAAAGGAAAAAACAGTTGAAGTTAAGTTACATAGAAAAAACATGTACATCAGAAATTTCCAATTTTCTGGTCTTTCATAATATATACTGCATTTTAAATATGAATATTGTTAAACCACAGGCATGAAAAGAGACAGTCTTTCAAATTTAAATTGTAATGCCACCAAAACAGCTATCATGTACAGTGATGGAAAAAAAGGATGCAGTTAGTCCAAAACATGATCGGGGGCTCTCTTACAGAGAGGACAGCCTTACAGAACTAGAGTTGTTCAGCGAACAGAAGAGAAGGCTGCAGGGAAACTTTATGGTAACTTTCTGGTATCCGAAGGGGAACCGGGAGGAGAGACAGTGAGGGGCTTTTTCCAAGGGTACACAGTAATAGGATGAAGGGCAATGGCTTCAAATTGAAAGAGCATAGTATTAAATAAGATATTATGGAGAAATTCTTTACTTCAGGGGTGGTGAGACCAGAGAAGTTGTAGATGCCCCATTCCTAGAAGTGTTTGAGGCCAAGCAAGATGGGACTTTGAGCAACCTGGTCTAGTGAGAGGGCAGGGAATTTGGAAGAAGATGATCTTTAAGGTCCATTCCAACACAAACCAACCATTCTAACACAGTTCTATGAAAAGAACTGAACTGTAAATTCAAACAAGAAATTGATTTTAAAATACACACTAGTTTAAACAACTGTTGCCAGACACTTGCAAATACTGTATTTCTGATAGCAAGTCTCTTAAATTGCTCCAGCAAAGTTGTACAAGTAAGCAATTTCATCTTACAGCACATCTAAAATAAATCCTTAAATCAAATTCTGAACATCCTGTAGATTATTATTAATTGATAAATATGAAATAAATTAATGAATACCTGATATTGGATATATTTCACAGGTGTAGACCCTCAGCAACCTAAGGCAGCAAGTGCCCACAAAACGCAACCTTTCTAAATCCAAGAGAGTAGCAGTGTATTGGAATCCTTTAAGGCCACGAAGTTCTTCAACTCCCAGCACCAGTGTTGTCCAGCTCCAGTGAAGAATGCTTAATAAAGATTCAAAGCACTCCTATTTCAGGGTATGAAGGGTACATAAAATAGATTTTGTGTTAAAAACTTTTAGCAGTATAGGATGAAAAGCAAACAGCATCCATGTTTATGATGAAAGTGCATTGATGTCTATACACATCTACCATGAAACATGCAAATCCTATTTGCTTGAGAATAAAAAGAACACTAAGAATATAAGGAATGCTTTACTGTTATACCATGCTTTAAGGAACTTGCTACATATATTATAATAATGTGTTTCAAAGTCTCTTGGTTATTTAAGAACTTACAACTATTTGTATTCACCCATAATACAGATTTTTCAGTAAATTTTACTTGCTTTGTCTGCATGTGAATAGTGCAGTATCTTCTTGTCATAACAGTAAAGACATAGCAGGGCTGTCTCTGCCCTATTTTTAAACAGTTATGATCCACAGACTCATGGTAATCACATCACATTTAAACTTTCTCTTGAAAGATCAACAGATGCACACAATAGTCCACAATAAATTTAAGGATTTCAGAAGTTTTGCTTATCCAAAATTTCTACTATTACTGTGTTTGACAGCTTCATAGAGGTGTATCTCAGGAGGCAAATTATCTAATGAGCTGAAGGCATTGAATGCCTTCAAGCTGCAACAATCAAGCTGACTTTTCAAATTTAATTATAAATTTCTTAATGCTCCAGAAAGTCAAAGCTCTCCCCTTAGCTCATTTCACATCTATGGTAAGAGATAGCAGCAAAATAATGAAGAGGGAGGATACAATGTCAAGTATTAGAAGTCACAGAAGATCAAAGCTGAAAGCAAATATTTTTAAGCAATGTAGATTAAAAGTAGCTATTAATATGCCAGCAATGATTACCAAAAAATGCAAATTTTGTAGACAACATTTCTAAAAGAAATGTGAAGAAGAGATCATCCTGATCATTAGAGAATTCTGGGAAAATGAAGAATATATAAGTGAGAGAAAGCAACCTAGTTATGAAAATCGGACTGTGTTCATATGAATGCAAATAACCTTGATACAACTATCAGCTGAGATACTGACAATAACGTAGTATAATATATAAATCAGAGGGGAAATGAACATAAAATAATCACTGCTAGTAATAGATAAGGAAGAGACTACTTCAGAAACATGAAGACTTAATTAGCCTTATCCTACATTATAATACTGCATTTCAATTTAATGCAGACTTCCTCAAAATTTCAGTAACTTCCTTGTATATGAAGAACTGCAAACTACCTCCTACTAATTAGGTCCCAGTACCTATTTATTTCCACGTGTTGTTCTTTCATATTTTAAAGATGAATGAACATGCCAGAAACACAGAAGATTCTTGACAATACTCACCACTGAGACAGTTCTGGCAAAAGATCTCTTTAAAATGTGCACTGGTTCACTGGTTTGCTGTTTTCCTTTGGAGGCACTGCCATCACTTGTTGGCAGCCTGGAAGAACAATTTGACAACTGAGTCAAAATCCGCACTTTTTACTATTAGCAAGTTTCAGCAGTTTGTTTTGTTCAAGTGGAACAGAAGTGAAAGAATGTTCTAAGGTAATTAACCAAAAAAAGTCCAATTTCAGCATCTTCAATTATTTTTGACTGGTATAATTGTAGCAATTAATAATAAAGTCACAATTTTTACGTAAGAGATTAATACAAGAATTCACTGTATTTCTTAATACGACATTTTGAAGACTAAAAATGTCTGAAAGAGTAGAAATTTCGTGGAGGTGAAAAATCTAGGCAGCACCTGTTAGTGCAATATCTTCCCTATTGTGCAACTCATGGCTCTTCAACCATGTTCTTCTTCAGAAATCCTCAAAGCTTGTTTGTCTTTGGGTACAGCCACCTCTCTATAGAAATCACTCAAATAATAAGGCATGGTGTGCATCCATCAAAAAGAAACATTTCTATGGAGAGACAGGAGTTTATGGACACAAACTTTACTGCCAGAAGTAAGGTGTTCTGTTAAGGGACCCTGAAAAGGACAGGCTTAAAAGGGACATAGCAAAATAAAAGATGAAGAAATTCCAATTTCAGAATCAACATGGCAGCAAGGGTAAACACATATCTATATATATGCACACACGTGAAATAAAAATTAGATGTTCTATGTATCTGGCAATACTGTCAAAGATCTCTCACTTTTTAAAACAAAGTTACATACCCTTTGCCATTGGAATAATTAATTTGTGGTAACTTACTGTAAAGCACAGTTTTTTGTTTGGGTTTGGATTTGAAATTTTTTTCCTCATTAAAATTACCTGTTTGATAGTATATTGCTCTAAACTGAGGCCTATAGTAGAACACATCCCCAACTAATAAAAAAATTGGAATTCATTCATTGGAATGATGAAACTCTACAAAACTAAATGAAAGTCTCAGAACACAGAATGACTGTGAGAAAACCAGCAAAGATAGAAATGCTGGTATAATGGATTCATTACTCCTCTCGAAAAAAACAAGTTCTATGTTTTCCCTAATATTTTCAGATACTGATTTCCTTAGCTATATACAACCACTACATAATGAAGCATATGCTTCTGTTTAAAAACATCTTAATAAATAATTCTATATGTAGGTCAAAATATTACCTGTACAATAACTGCGGGATCTGCCCTGCATTGACATCTGTACCATTATTTGATTTCTTGGAACTTTTAAACTGAAATACAACCCTGAAAGAGAAATAATGCAATTATTATTCAAGTAACATTTAATTCTTTGTTTGCCTTAAAGACATAGACAAAAAAGTACATACCCATCATCTGTTGTAATAGATGCTTGTCCATGAGATCCACAATCACTGCTAGGTCCTGACACTCTAGCCCAAGCCACATACCACCAGCCAGCTTGGAGAAGTACTGGTTCATCAAACATCATAGCATACTTCTCTCTGGGAGAAATAAATTTTGGAAAAGACAGGTGAATTAGTTTCGAGATTATTCTTTAACTAATTACACTTTGCTTATAGAACAAAACTGAAAATTAATGGATTTCTTAAAGTACCCATTTCTAGTCAAACTTCAAAAATACTCCAATGAAAAATACTATAGGAATTAAAAAAACCCCTAATGCCTTAGTCTATCTTGATCTTGTATTCTTGCATTTTGAAACAATTAGGTATCAAATGCCAAATAGACTGAGGAGAGATAATATCAAATTAATACACACAAAACCAATTACATTTAATACATAAAACTGTAAAGTTTCATTTACAAAGTATTGATTTTATTTTTTTTAATTCAATGTCAAAATTTTTGTAAGACTTTGCCAGACTTTACAAATAAATTCCTAGTATCTGTACATTAATATTACACAAAGTAACAGAATATATATTTGAAGGTATTGTCACAATACAATTAAATCTAAAAGAATTATTAATGGATAATCTGAATGTTAAATTTTATAACAGGGAAATAAAAAGCAGCTAGAACATGGTTAACCACAGGCATGAGCACAAAAACCTTCAAAGAATAACTTCTTGTCAAGGTCAGGCTTGATGAAGCTCTGCGCGACCTATTCTAGCGCAGCATGTCCCTGCTCTCTGCTGGAGGGGTGGCCTAGAAGACCTTTGAAAGTCCCCTTCAACTCAACACATTCTATGATTCTATGATTCTTGTGCTCTAATGAGCTGAAGTACAACAATCCATCTGTTGGTTATGATAATCTTGTACTGCAACAATTTTAATAGTGAGTTATTTCATGCAAGTTCCCGCTCGACAACTTCCTTTTGATAAAAGTATTCTGAAGAGATGATGTAACATTTGCCTTGTCCTCTCATCACAGTAATACGGGATTTGACTGATTTATACAAGACTATGTGTGGGATGACTTTTCCTAATTTAACATAATGGCTTGGTGAGGCATTAGATGTTTTACTATTACAACCAAAACAGTCTGTTTGAGTGTAAATTTTACATCACTCGCTACTAACTTAATATATAAATCATCTCTAAGATTTAGAACATGTATGAAAAAAATTAAAACAAAGATCACAAAATAGGTGGAAGCAGGTAAGGAGAACATACTACCTAGCAGCACAATCATATGCCAAGACGTCTGTTTCAGCAAGAAGGTCTCCATCAGTCTCATGGTCTCCTCCATCTGGACCCAATTCAAACAACTGGTGGAGTAAGAAAAAAGATAAAAATACATCTTAGCTGATACAAAAAAGTGATACTATTAGATTTTTATCTGGAATTCTGCAAAGTGCCTACCACTATTCTTTCCAAATTAACTTCTAATTACTGTCATTGATAAGCAGATTCCTGTCTGGAAGTCAGATTTTTGTAATATCATTAACTGTTGAAATGGAATTGATACTGATATTCCAGTCACAATGACAGACATATTAAAATGCAGAAACTGCTTTCCTGCCTTCTTGCAGGCAAGTCAAATACAGAGTATCTAAAAAAGATAAAACCAGGCAAAAGGACAAGGTCTCTGTCATACACTGAAGTGCACTGAAAATATATTCAGTTTCTCCGTAAAAGAACTGCTTAGCAGAGCCAGTCAGCAGTGACTTAAACAGTTGGTGACTAGAACAAGGATACCTTTTAAAATGGAATTTGCATTTCTTAGTCCAAAAACATATCTACCGCTTGATGAATTTGAAAGAGGACCACAATGGATGTCTGTGACTAACCTTGCAAATACACAGTTAGTAACAGTTTATCTGTGGTAGGACTGGCAAATCTTACCCTGGCTATAAGCTAATTCTAGACAACCAGATATAAGTAATACTAGAGTACTTAACAAAGGGTTACTCCCTTTAGGCCTAACTAGAAACAAGTATGACCACTGTTTAGGTTTCTTGGCTTTACTTAATAATTTGCAATTCTCAGTCATTGTATTGAAGTTATATGTACATAAAATGCAACTATTTATCTTGGATCTCCTCTTGTCTTAAGACAACTGTTACTGCTAAGCACATGTCATTAATTTTCCTAAAATAAAACTTATTGGTAACTCAATAACCCACTAAATGACAAGTAACAACATTAAGATATTCTGAACATGCACCTCTAATATACATCTCATCTATTTTGTCCTTCCTCAACAATGATACCTTTTGGGTTATTTCAGAAATTTTTACTAAACACAAGAATGAAGCTACTTATGAGATTTCAGAGTTCTGTTATGATACTCTGTGTTTATGATCTTTTTCTTTCTAAGGCCAGGTTTATTCACGTATTTTACACAGCTCTAATCAGCCTTATGCCTGGCACAAAGCAGATTTAAGTATGTTTGGTGCCATTCACTCTCAGCTGAAGAATTCCAGCTGAGAGGCTGACCAGCAGAGAGCAACCAGAGATAGCAGAAAGCAATGGCTCAGGTGGTACCAAAGGAACTCTAGTTACTAATGAGCACCCTTCCTGGTTTTTTTGAGAAACAGTTCCTCATATCCTCATGTATCCCAACACAGGACGGAATTTTAACTTGAAGTCCACAACACAAATTTTCTGTAGGTGAACCTCTGAGCTGTGTGTAAACAGATCACAGGATCATCTGACACCTATAAGACGGTATAACATTTAGAAAATTTAAGAATGAGACAATTTTTGACAACCAAGAATAGTAATTCTCAGTCTTCTACTCCACCCACCTTCCCTCATGAGGTTCATTAGAAGTCTTCTTCTACTTCTATCATTCATAAAGAATTAAAATGAATTATAAGTTTAGGTAGTTCTAAAGTTCTGATTTTGAAACCTACTATTGTTTAAAACAAACAAAAAACCCACTTACCTTTATTTTAGCCGTGTATTCACCCCTACCTCCAAAAAGACCAAGACCACCTAGTAAGATGTCAGTATCAGCACAGAAACGGATAGCTTCTACTGAGTGGGCTGAATAACCCCAGCCTCCTCCATGACCTGCAGAAGAAAAACACAACCAAAACACAACCAAAATATAGTTCATCTATCCTAGTCTTCCATTATACAAGCCTGCTCAGTTTGTGTTATCAAGTTTTACTGTATACATACTTTCAAATCTGTTAACAACACTATAGTCTTCTTTAGAATAAACTTTCATTACTGCTTGAGTCTCCTCTTCTGTATTTGCTACACCCATTTTCAAGTCCTGCATAGCTGCCAAAGTATCAAGACAACCTAAAAGAAAGCAAAAACAAAAAAAAAATAAAATCAAAATTTACAATTTACTACTGTTGATTATCATCAATCAAATGGAAATGAATATCAGTTAGGAAGATCAAAGCAATCTAATTGTTTTCTCCCCAAACCACATATATGCTACTGAATATCATTACAGTTTTCATAGAATCTTAGAACAGTTTGGGTTGGTATAGACCTTAAAGATCACCTAGTTCTAGCCCTCCTGCCATGGGCAGGGACACCTCCCATTAGACCAGGTTTCTCAATGCCCAGACTAGCCTTAAACACTTCCAGGGAGAGGGCAGAAGACCTCAGAATTGTGACACAATCCAGCTCTAGCTTTTCTGACTCCATATCCATTTCATAGCTCATGTACTATTGGGAAGGTGTGAATAATCTCTGGGACAACATTCATAGTTGTTAAGATTAAAAGGGATTGTTACACCATCTTGTCAGACTTTTCATAAGTCAGGCCAAGCAGTTTTTACCAGTTACTAATGCATTGCGGCCTAATATCCAGGATTTGAATAAAACATGCCATCTAAAAGATACAAAGAAAAAACTTCCATCTGTATTAAGTAGCAGCAGTGTCTAAACAGTTAATAAGCTTTGTTGTTATAGTTATGATTAATTTCTAGTTAAATTCTTTTCAGTTTTAATGAAAACTCTAATTTCTATGACTGTGTGGTACAGTGACTGAGTTGATTTAATAGGCAGAACAAGCTATATGTCTATGAAACTCTGTGGTGGCTTGTTAAGAGTTTGACAGCTATTCAAAGATTGTCAAGGCATCACTGCTGTAGAATCTCAAGGTTCACTGCTGAAGATTGATTCTATTTAATTATTTCCCAGAATGACTAAGAAATGGAATGAAATATACTTTGACACTTTTCCAATCATAAATAATTTGCCAGCAACATTGTTGTTTCTTTTCCCACTTACATTTCCCATATTACAAAAAAAAAAGTTGAAATAGCAGCTAAGTTACAAGTAGATTCGAAAGCCTTCAGAAAAGACATTTTACTTGGTAAATATGGATACTTAATGCACCTTGCTCTGAACTCACACACGAAGTACCACCATGCAAATTAAAATTCATCAGAGCTCTAACACAATGAAAGGATCAAGAGCATTTAACACAAACTCTGAGCAAATGAACTAAAATAACTCCAATGCTGTACCTTGATGTACTAAGGATGTTGCATATGGACAATTTATACCACAAAGATGGTGGTATTATTTTGTTCTAGTAGCCTTTTTAGACTAGAAAAGAAAGCTATATTTCTCTCAGAGCCCCATTATACAAAGCTGCAAAGAGACATACTGCTTTTTTGCTGTCTTCTTGAGACTCTAGGTTAAATCAGTTGAACTAATTTTATTCTGAAGAATCTCCAAAACAATCCTTCTAGGAATATCTTTCACTTTATTATGCTGACCTCAAAGTTACATCAGAACTTGGAAATCATCTAGCTTCATTAAAACAGCAGAAGACTAACTATTTCGATTAGAATCTATCAACATCAGCCAGACTGTGTTAAGAGCAATGGTGAAATATTACAAAGCAAAATTTTAACTCAAGTCAGAAAGACATTATTTTATAATGTTTTTAAACATTAAGCAATTTTTCTTTATTTCCTCCAAGCTTCTGACTCATCAGCTATAAGTGTATACCTAGAATGTGCAAAGCTGCATGAGATCTGGTGGTTAGAGCTTTGAAACCCGTTGGTAGAGCAAGTTCTGGACTCAAAATACTACACCGGGATTGCATGTCTGGAGCTGAGGGAAGTCTGGAATCGGCAACTACTGCATTGTAACTCCACAGCTCCCTAGCATTTGGCCGAAACCTAGAGCAAGACAAAAAGAGTAAAAACCAATAGCTTTCAACTTAATTAAAAAAATACAGCAATCTTACAGAATAATTTTATAAGGTACTTCATGTAAACTGTAGATCAGATAGTACAAACTTTTCAAATGTAACAAATTTTACACCAAATACACAAACTTTACTAGCTTAGCACACTAGCAAATGGAAAGTCACAAGCATTCTTATTGCACTTACAGTCGAGTCATATTACGGGTTTACAAACCTCAGAAAATGTTCGACACTTGTCAAATGAATGTTCACTTGCTAATGAGTATTCAAATGGTAGCATCTATTAAAAAACACGAAATAACTAGCAAAGTATAATGGAAAATATGCTCAAAAATTATAAAGATGCCATGTGAAATTTAAAGGGCTACTCACCTTCAAATAAAGGTAAAAAAGCCTTGAGAAATCAAACATTTTGCTTGGGCTTTTTAAATGGGTAACAGTTTTTAAGGGATTATTGAATAGGGCAGCATAAAGACTTTCTAAATTACAGATTAATATGGAAAGAAAGAAAATGAAAAAAGGAAATGAAGCCTTTGATATCACTATGTAAAAGGAAGAAACAATAAACATAGGCCTATCGGAGTGTCTGAATAAACAAAGGAACTTTTCACTTGGTAAAACATTCCAGAAATCCAAAAGGAGGCTAAGATGGCATAACCAGTGGAGAGAGAGAAGATTTAACTAAAATATTGTAAGCCATGGTATATTCAGAATTTTAATGAGTTAGCAATGTGCAAGTTTATACAAAATTAGTTTAACTGCTTGAATTTCACTATTACCTGAAAAAATTCACAGTGCTGTGAAGAAAATCTTTTAAAATCTCTATAATGACAAACAGCACCTTGCTGTACAGATAAACTCTTGTCTTTATTTAAATAGGCATGAATAAAAATATTCAGGAATAGCAACTAATGTATCAGAAGTTTCACTATTAATAGGTGTATTCTTTAACATCTCTCTTTAGATCACTTTACTATTTTCCATTAAACAAGAATAAGAGATAATTAGCACAGACTCCAAGAATCCATTCCTTACTTAAGCATATAAGTTCTAGATTTAGTTTTACAGTCATCAATTTTGCAAGACAATAAAATGTCAGCTCATGTTTGCCCATAATATCTTTAACATGTGACTTTGAACTTCCCCAGGCTGCATAACCATTATAGTGTGCTAAGTTGAGTGTGACCACCTTTTCTCCCCTTAAACTTGCTGCTTTCCCATTTTTCATAAATCAAGTCTTTCAGTGTGTTTAATCATGCTGATGATAATTTGACTGAAAGCTTTAAGGGATGAGGGTGCTACTCATCCTTATTTCAAGTCTCAGCATGACTTAGGAACTGGTACCTAGCCAATGAAATTCAAATTTCACTGGGCAATACGCCATACAAGGAACTTCAGATGACATCAAGGAACATGCCTAACTTTGAAGCATAGATGTTTGCTTAGTGGCTATTAAGTAACAGAATATCAATTTTGGATCGAAACATCCAAAGTGGAGTGCAAGTAGCCTGTAGACACAATGATCTTTCAATAGTATGATCTTATCTTATACTGTCTTTTCCAGATGAATATAGACTACCTGGTTTCTTGCTTTACTCTAAGCTTAAGAGATTACTCTTACTATGACTACGTCTTCAGACAGCTTTAACATCCATTACTTGGACTCAAATGACAGTTCATATTTCCCTCCCAAATCCTGGCTAACATAGCTTCTAAATCATTACAGAAGCACTGTTATCCCCATTCACACTAGAGCTTACGATCTACCCGCACCTGCTCAAAGAATCCACTGAAAGCAACCACATCAAAGACTGTGAAATAAATACAACTAATTTCAAAACCTGTCATCTAAATACTATTTTGACATTCCGAAAACTCTGAACAGAAAACAATACTATTCCTCAATTCCTTCTTCTATTTAAGTCTTAAGCACTAATATCTGATATAATGGCAGCTGTGGAAGCTGTCTGTAGCAAAAAAATTATTTAGTGAAGTATTATGTAGATGGAAAAAAGTGACAAAGAGTAAATAACTTCTGAGATTAAAATGAGAATGATAAAATAATGTATCAAAAAAACCTGGTCAAGAGATGATATTTTAGACTTACTTGAGAAAACTATAAAAAAAAAGTTTAAAAGGTATAATGGAAGACTAAAAGTTGTTTTTTATTTACAAGGGAAATGAGCACTTATCAGATCTCAAAATATTTCTAGAACTACTTTTATACTATGACCTTAATAACTATAATCCATACTTGCCTCCAAATAACATCATAGACAGGATCCAGACACACACCAGAACCTTGTAGGTCTTCCTGCTCAGAATCATTGAATGTTTTGCAACTGCCATCTACTTTGTTTATCAGAAGACATTTAAAAGGAGGAGGTTCTGATATTGAAGCCGGTACCAAACCTGAATCAAAGAGAACAGAAAAACATGAAACACTGCACTCATTACATGACATTTTCTGTGCATGAAGCATTAATGTAGTAGGGAACAGAATATACACTGCTACAACAAAAAACAATAAAGCTAAACTAATAATTTCAAGTACAAGAAGAGCTTTACATTCTCATTTTTGGTATAATTAACTTCTAAATGAGGTAGGATCACCATGTGTAGAATAACTAGAAAGTCAAAACATTTCAGTTCCCCCCATTCACTTCTGTGACTTATTGCTCCTTTTATGATGTGCATGACTGAAGCTGTATTTTCTTCAATACTCCTATAAGCATTTAAAACATCATAGAGGAGTTCTTGCCTATTATATGCCTGCTTGCAAATATCTCTGAAGTAGCAAGCACATGAGAATTAATAAGAGCTTCATCGATTCGGAGAAAAGTCTGGTCTCCACTTGCTCCAATCCATGTTGCTTTGCGTCCATATTTAGAGCCGATATTAGGCATAGGTGCTGGTTTTGCATTCCAGTAAGGCATATCCAAAATTGGTCTACCAAGCTGACCTTTCTATAGAGAGAATGCAAGAAGAGTAAGTATCAAAGACAAGTAAGTTACTTCAACCATTTTAACATAAAAAATTTGTAAGCTCAGAGAGACAACTTTCCACAAAATATCTTTCAAAAAGCAATGGCTACTTTAAGTTAAGCTAATTTAAGTAAGATGAACAAATTATTGACAGATATTCTCTCTATTCAATTGAGTCTTAGAGAGAATTTTTTTCTAAAATAAAACTAAAACTCTCCATTATGGATAAGCCTCCTTTTTCCATCTTCAGGATTAAATATGAAAGCTTTATTCTCCTTCAGTACTCAGTATTGGCCCAACTTCAGTGCTAAATAAGGAAAGAGTTAATAGTAAGAAAAGTATGTTCAGATTCAGTCTAAATTCCACTCAACTCTGAAATTATACATCAAGTCTTACAAATCAGATACCTATTAAAAGTAGCTCGAAATTCATTAGCACATCAATTATGAATTAAAAAGAGCATAAAGATTTCAAGTAGGTAGCTCTGCATATCCTTGTTACTGCCCTAACCTGGAGATCTATGGCTATACCTCCTATGCACAAGTAGTTACTGAGAGATGGCCAACTGTTCTTAAATAGGAAGTATGCAGTAAGAACTGCTGCAATAAACTCTGTTCAGACCCAACTTACCTCCCTCAGACAAAGGAAATTTAAAGTAAGGAAGAAGAAACATACATGTTTTCTCTGTCAGCATGTTACTCATCTCTTTATATAGAGCTGTAAGTAAACTTAAGTATAACTATGTAAACTTCACGAAGACTTCAGAAAAACAAGCTTGATTTTGAGCTTGACTTTATGAAGCTTTCAACAAACTTTCAAGCACAGCAATATTAAAACTAAATGTATTGAACAAGTAGTCAAATTATGGTCAAAAAATAATTTTTTCTTTCAGAAAAAAACCCTCTCTGTCAACATTGGGTTTTAAATTCTATTTCTGAGCGTTAATTTGGTCATTCAGAGACTAAATTTCACTTAAACCTGTATGTATGCTAGTCACTTTTGACAAGAACACATGACAAAGCTCTTAAAGTCTGAAAAACAGTATTTCAAATTTCTAAAATCTCAGCTTTAATTTTTCATGTAATTTTTTGCTAAAAAACCCCAGATTTCAAGAGGTACAATTTCTTTTTGTTGTGCTTGGCAGTAGATAGTTTTTAAAGCATACAATAGCTCAATGCCTATACTCAAGCATTTGCCAAAAGAACATTAATGGGAAGCACGAATAGCAAATAATTCAGGAGAGATTACAGTGAGCGGGAGGCAAAGGAGGCACAAGGGCCTAAACTTAGGATGAAGGGGAGCTAAATAACTCTGAAGGTCTTATTTAATGAATACAAGAAAGGACTTCACATGGACATAGGCAAATACATGCGCCATATGGACATGAAAGCATAGCACTAGAATCATGCTATGTTATACCAAACAACAATATCTCCTCAACTGTAAGCGTAACTACAACTCACTGCCATTTCTACAGAAGAAAATAGGACTCATTATTTTCTAATGAACATTCATAGACAAGTAACATATATGCAAAAGATACCTTTTGCATCCAAGATTTCAGTAGGAAGCAATTGGGAAAATTGGTGCACCTTTTCAAATAACTCAGTTTTAATCACCATCTTCATTAAAATATAAAATAAAATTATGAAATATAAAACTCACCAAGAATTCCTGACATCATGCTTTTCTAACCACAATAATATTAGAAGCCTATATTTTTAAGCATAATAGATGCAAAACATATGCAGAAGTCATGGGTAAGAGCAAGCATAAGCAGTTTGGAGAGTTATGAACAATACATTAACTACTAACTTATTCTCTTAATTAAATATTATTATTTCCTTACTGAGAAACTTCCAAATGTGAAAACTTGGCCATCCATTAAGAGAATAGCTGTATGGTTGCTCCCAGCGGTAACTTGTGTACTAGGACCTGGTAATGCTTGCACCAAGGTGGGACATCCCCTATATCAAAATAAATTAAATTTTGCATCAATACACATCTATGCACTATTTAACACAAGATTAGTATTATAAGGATGTCAATCACTGTGAATTGCATTCACCTGCTATACAAAATCAGAATTAAGCAACATCTTATATATTAAAAGAATGGAGGTTTGAGAGAATGTTCCAGATAAAGCATCCTCTCTTCAGTTACATTCAGAAATTAGCATAGAACAAAAATGTTTAATAGATAATTGTAGGATAACAATAACATTCATGTAGATATGGGTATATAGAATATATAGCAATGAACTTCAGCAGTGGAAAAAAAAAATCTGCTGTGAGGACACGGGTTAGACACTTAAGAATTCTGCTTGCATTATTAAGTAATCAAGGCTTTTCATTGATCGTATACTAGTACAATTACCAGAAGCAACACTGACTTCTGAGGTTTCTGTCAAAAGAATTATAAGAGAAAGAAGAGGTCTGTCCATCTCCACCAGCTTTCTAATGGAGGAAGGCATGAAAAACCTGCTCTTCCTCAAACTCAAGAAACCATTCCCCAGAAAGGTCAGAAAATATCTAATTCAAGTGCCTTCCAAATATGGACAGGTATAAGAAAATAAATATCCCATTCCAGTAAAAATGATGGAGAGGAAAAATTTAGTATGATGATCAAGAAGCAAAAGAAAATTTGAAGTGATGACTTCAAATAAACATAAAACATTAAAACAGAGAAAGGAAATACTAAAACTAAATTTTTTTACCTCAAGTGAACAACAGTCCCTGTGAACTGTACCACACTTTGAATCCCAAAATGAATGTCTACCTAGACTTAAAATGTAAAGACTCAGTCTGAAGAACAAGATATTCCCTTGGGGAATGTTTAAACATGTACTGTATAAAGTAGGTTAGTCTGAAAGAAGAACAGGATGCCTTATGCTGGAGTAAGGAAAAAAACTTGTCAGCCCATAGTTCCCTTAGCAATGGTTTAGAAGCTAATGTGCAAAAAGATATGTTATCTGCATGTTCTGATTTTGGCCCAATTACAGGTAAAAGTTGATAAAGAGAACATCATGTGTTCAGTAGCGGAAGGGTAGACAGAAAGATGTAAACAAATGGGATGTGGAACAGAAGAATGGAGTATGAAGATAGGCTGATGATCTGAAAGAGGAGTAATACAGGCATACAGAAAGAAATTACTGCTTTGGGGTGAATGTAGTTTCCAGTGGGAGATTCCAGTGGAGATAAGAGACTGAAGGGCAGCATAAAATTTGTTAGAGGACACACAATAGGACATTAATAAACTTAGAAGCCTTTTTGGTCTATAGGCACATACGGTTTCCACACTGGGAAGATTAAACACAGACACACAGATCAAAGTTTAGCACCAGCAATGATGAAACACTTTGAAAAAACACAAAACACATTACATTTGAGGCTAATTTACTTTAAGGAAGCTAAAAAGGCACTGAAGCAGATGTACAAGTCCAGTTAAGAACTAACCCAAACAGCACTGCTGTTAAAGGAAGTATTTTTTGCCTTCCTCAAAATTTTGACAGTTGCATCCTCAGAATTATCAATCTTATGCTTACAGATAGTGAATCTTTTATCTCTTGGGTGCATAAAAGCTAAGCTACTATCACCAAAATTATTTCTGTTTTCCCAACTCAGTTAGTAACATTCTTTGAATGCTTCGTATGATACTCCCTTGACAGATGCAAAGCAAAATTGGACGTGCAACTGATGTAGATATATGTAATATCTTCTTCTGTAAAATAGTTTTTATTAAGATTATCCAATCTTTGGAAGTGTCAACTACAGCATATTAACTAAATAATTGAACAGGAAAAAAGTGAAGACAGTTAACTACACCAAAAATAAAACAAACTCACGGAAAAACAGTTTTCACTTCATAAAAGGAGGATGAATTTGGAAAAATACAGTAAGCCAGTCTGACCATAAGATCATAATCATCTAGGCTATAAGGGACCTTTCAGATCATCTATTCCAACCATCAACCCAGTTCCAACAAGCCTCATACCTGGACAGGGACTTGATCCTCAGTTAGGAGTCTGATGCTCTGCTAACTAACTGACATAAATGCTATTTAAATCCTGTCATACTATTGAGTATTTCAAAGTAGCTCTGAATCTCAGCAAAGAAAAGCTCATCCTAGATACTGAAGATTCTGAGAGATTTTTTATAAGAAGGTTTCTCCATTTCAGTGAGAGAAAGCAAGAAGTATTGCTCTGAGACAAATGACACATATTTGTGTCAAACTCAGAAATTCTTCAGCTTCTGGATTTGACAGAGGTACCTGATACAGGTCAATCACAAATGACCAAGCACAGTTCTACAGAACGTAACCTGAGATCCTTTGGGAGTATTTAAGAATGCAGAACAAAAAGCACCAGATGTAGAAACATCATCTAACTGAGAATACTGCAGAAGGTCCACATCCATTTTGGCTGTCCACCCTCAAACTTTCTTCCATGCTGAAGGACTCAGCGTTTCTAGAGTCAGGGGGAGTCTCTGAAAACTCCTCACGTTAAGTGCCCGCGCAGTTGCTGTCCATGGTCCTTATCCAGCCAACCGCTGGCTGACAGGTCACATGGGATACCATCCCGGGCAGCTGTCCGTGGTGCTGTACATTCCGGTCCACCATGGGCTGGTCGTATATCGTAGGAAAGGGAGTAGCTTCTGCCAGTGGCAGGCAGAGAAGGACATTATAAAGTTAAGAAGCAAACCACAGCTTTTGAGATTGCTGGAAGTTTGGTGAAAAGATGTAACTAAGACCTGCCCACACCACTGCTGAAACAAAGTGATCAGACAGTGCACC
Source organism: Turnix velox (assembly GCA_013400935.1). Lineage (NCBI taxonomy): Eukaryota > Metazoa > Chordata > Aves > Charadriiformes > Turnicidae > Turnix > Turnix velox. The sequence goes on from VZTY01020722.1 coordinate 149,051, forward strand.
CAGAAACATGATTCTATCAACCAACGATCATGGAGTACATTTGGTTTCATTCTAAAAAAGCTACAAAATATAGTCTCAACTCTGTCTCCAAACAGAACATAGTAGACTGTCCCCACACTGCCTGCTCAATTTACTCCCATGTTATTGCTGAAACCTCAGAAGCAAAAATAACATCAGTATTGTTGCACTGCAGCAGCTGAATTTCTGGAGCTTGATCACATGCTTGCTAATGGAGAAGTGAAGTCAACAGTTTAAGAAACACAGGCAAATTTTGACTAATAACAGAAACTCCTTGGACTTATAAGCTCTTTAGGGAACATCAGCCTTTGACTACCTGAACACAAAAGACCTATTTTTCACCAGACTAGATACAGTGAAGCATTTCTTCCTTCCACTGACTTTTTGTTCACCAGCAAATAATTTTATGAGAATATAAGCAGAGACTGACAAAACCGTCGTGTATTGAATAGCTTCCACTGTGGACATCTGAAAGCTTACGCAGACTATGCAGTTTAATGGCTCCAGCATACCGATATAGAGAGTAACTGTCTCCCAGGAATCAGATAACTTGAAATTTTAAGCAGTCCATCTGCAAATGGCTGAAGTTTTCACTGGAGAAAAAAAGTATCACCTTGTGCATATTGCTTTTTTCTCCGCATCATTTCAGTTATATTAACTGTTTACTGAGAATCCTATTCTGTTCACCTGCTGTTTTGTATGCTTGCATAGAATAAAAAAAAAATCTGAAATCCTTCTGGAATATGTCATAATACTTCATTCCTAACAAAGTAGGGGGAAGGATTTTTTTGCCAACCACAGTCTAACAGGGAAGTCCAGATTGTCATTAAAGAGAAAAACATGCCTGCACAGGTGCACAGAATTAAAAATAGTTAAGAATTTTCAGGACTTTGAAAATAAAGACTCCATACTAAATCTTTACAGAACTACAGAAAAATCTCTGAAAGGGTAAGTCGTCAATTGCTGCCCAAGGACTTCCATCATTGCTTTATCTGATAATGATGATGAAAATGAGAGCTCCCACACTTTCCACGACAGCTCTTGTTTTTATGGGCCCCTCCTATTTAGTTGTACTAGCTAGGCTGACTATTACTTCCTCTTCTTTTCTCCTCTCTCTCTCTCACAGAAATGCAGCTAAGTTCCTGATTTCAGAAGATGAAGGTCTTCCTGAGGTCAATACAGGCAATGTGACACACTGCATGACTGACATACCACTGACCTGGCTGGAGCTGGCCATCTGAGCACCACTGCGTCCCAACTGAGGTGGAACTCTGCATAAGGATTCCCTGTTTCCTTCTCTGAATCCCTTACTGTGAGGGCAGAGGAGAGATCTCTACTTAAAGCTGGAAAAAGAAGTACATCAATGAGGATATTATCATGTGAATGATGGTCCTAAACAGCAAAATAGTACTACAGCCAGTTCTCATGCACAGGACACACTCCAATTTCTTCGAGGCTTTTTTCAGACACTCTTTAGTGTCTGTTGGAGAATGACAGAAAGGCCAGTACCAAGTCACTCGTGCCCTCCTCAGCTTCTAGGTCTGGTCAAGCACTATCTTGTGGCACAGGATGCTTCATGGATCTCACAGATTTCTAGGATCTCACTTGGAACTATACTCAGTCTCCATATACTTTCTAAATAAGCAACAGATGTGAGGTTCACTGGCTGATATTCTGACAGATACAGCAGATGGCTCTGATGCCTTCAGAAAAGCCAAGGGATTTCATCAGATGGAAACAGGAAATAGGTTACCCTTGCAAATGTCACTATGATTTGTACCCCTTCAGTCTTTAAGCCAGCAAGTGGCCTTACTCTAGTTGTGACTTGAATTGCTCCCTAAAGCATTGTAGAGCTTGTAGCAAGTATCCAAGGAAGGAAAACCAGAGTAATTATTTGTGATATGGCTCTACTACAGACAGAAACACAAACTACTTCCACCAGCCAAATCCAAACTGAGTAGGGCTAACAGTTCAGAGACTACCCTTAGGCACAGCAGTCAATGCAGTAATATTTCTAGTAAAGTTTTTATTCTTTCCCTCTCCCCCTTTTGTTTAATGAATCCTAAGAAAGTTTTAAGAAGATGAAGATTTTTCAGAAACTTGGAAGTCTCCAAAAGGGATTAGGAGGATAGATGTTCAGTAATTTTCATCCCACTGCTACATGAAAAATTACAGAACTGAAGATGGGTCATGGATGTTCCACTCTGTGTGCCTTTAATATTAAGGCAGTAGTGAACATAAACAAAGCCTCAATGACTCCTACTACTCAAAATCCCGTCTTATCTGTTACATGGTACATGTACATGCCCAAAGAAGACTATTACATTTTTTATAGCAGAACATTGATTTTTTTTGTTATTACTTTAGTGAATAGATATTAATAAAAGACACCAATACTGAAGTATCTATGCTCTCACTGTAGTCAATGAAGACCAAGCCCACAAAGCTTACAGAGCTACTGAGCATACCTAAAGTAGATAAGTAGTAGGTGGTTAGTCAAACAGCTCTCCACACTGTGTTGGCTTCCACTGATCACAAAGAATGCACACTGATGCTAACATCCAGTGACTTAATTTTAGAGATTAATGATATACAAAAATGTGGTGTTACTTTAACTGAACTACCATCAATGGTGCAGCAAAAACATGTTAACCTAGGTTTACAACATACTGCCTGAATTATTGTATACATAGTACTTTACTGAAATAATGATCACTAAAGGAGATTCTCATCTCCTCCTCTCATATGCATAGGGAGAACTGAAGAGATAGAAACATTTCTAAGTCAATTATCAAAGCTACATTAAACAATGCACAGAGGCCTTCATGTATTAAAAAATTACTTGTACACTACAACAGTATTACCATGTTTATGGTGTTCACAGGGTTACAGGGAATGAAAGCAGAACAAGAATTTATCAACTTCATTTGAACAGTATTTGAGTTTTCACATTTGCTAGCTACAGAGAAACAGAAATGTACCCACTACCTTATGCAGTAGCACTGTAGCACACAACCACTTGCTTTAGTTAGCAGCTCACCTGGAATTTACATCACCATGACCAAGTTGCCCATGCTGTCCATATCCAAATGTGTAAACATCACCACTCTCCATCAAAACCACTGAGAAACAAACAAACAAATATTTATTTCTGCCATATGCTCATGTTAATGTGGTACTGCATCAGTGCTGGTTAGCATTTCAGAGCAACAAGATTAATGACCCCTATCAAAACAATAAGAGATCTCTATTAGATTCCACAACCCATCAGAGCTAACATCTCTGTGAAGGACCATAATTGTATGTCCTCAAAATTGCTTAAAAGTTCTGATGTAACTCAATATATTATACTTTCAGTGCTTTTCAATGTTGGAAGTGTAGTAGGCTACAAAATGATATTGCAGCTTTTTCAACCTCTGTGTACATGCTTATTGAAAATTAAGCACAAAGCAGTGAAAACAGATTTGACAATGCTGAAAACAACAACAAAAATTCTATGCTATGATTATCATTGATGTGTTTTTACCTGAATGGTGAAACCCGCAACTGACTTGAACAGCCCGCAGTTCACAGTCAAAGCGGACAGCCCCTGGAGGATAGGTTGTGATTTTGCTGGCATCCTTCTCTCCTCTTTCTCCACTTCCATCTAACAAACAAAACTTGTAATTATCTCATGTCTTCTGAAAGAATTATATTAGAAGAATCAATACAACAAGAACAGTAAGTAAATCCCCACCCAGCCATCTGTAAGGCAGGAGAAAGATCTCTCAGAATAGTAAGAAAAACAGCTCAAAACACAGTATCAAAGCAGATGTGAAAGACTACAGAAACTATTCCTAAAAATCTACTACAAAGCTACACACTGGAAAAATATCACATCCTCAAAATCAGAAGCTACCAAACAGCAGACAAAAATGACCAGCAAAACAGGAAATACAAACACCTTCAGAATTTTTGCTTAATAACTATCACTTTCAATTTTCAACAAAGTAGCATTATAAAGCAGAGAGAAAGCACTCCACTGAGACTGAACAGACACAGTTCAGTCATTTCTTTTCCAATTGCTACTTTTTAAGGACTTTACTTGACTCCAACTTGGCCACTGTGTTAGAAATCACTTATACAATTGACTTCTAATACCAGCATATTCAGTACTAGCAACCCTGTTTCCTAAGATGCCTAAGACACTGCATTCTGTGATTTCTTTTATTGAGTATTATTGATCCTTAAAGTCAAACTGCTCTTGTGCCAAATAAAAGCACTGAATTGACAAGTAAGTGCATTATTTATAAACTTCTCAAAATCCACAATTTTCTCCAGAAATCAAAACATCTATGGCATCTAACAATTATACTATAATTGAACTATATGGTCAAAGAATTCACAAAGGAAGGCAATTTCATACTATTAGCTGGAAACTCAATGCAATAGAGAAATAAACAAAACTCCTACACCTGAGCATAAAGTGAGCAACAGAAGCTCTTAAGAAAGTGCATTTTCACAATGAAAAATTTCAATTTACTGCAGTTACACTGTCTCTAGCACAGAGATATGAGAAAAAAATACATAAGCCAAAAAATAACTGCAGAAGGAAGATTCCATATTCCATGACAATTTTGAGTAATTACTTCTTTATTAACAAAAATAGAGGGAAACAATTGCCTTTCAAAGCATTCAGGGTGGTGCTAATTTAATGCTAGATCAATAGACATGTTTTTCTGAACAATAAATCTGAAGTGGAAGATATCCACTGTGAACAGCACAGCACTTACAGACCTTTTAGACTTAAAATATAAATTGCAGTTTTATACATATTAATCAAAATTTAATTTTTTATTGCATGGAAACTGTTCACATAGTAAAGTCATTTCAGCACTTTTGCAACAAATTGGGTTTAACAAACCTTCCTGTAAATAAAGTTTTTATAGTGGTGATTAAGCACAGAAATCACATGAATTTGCATGTAGTCTACATCTGTAAAGGAACAGTTCAGATAAGTATTAAGTAATGGTTTTAAACAATTAGGATTAGCACAGGTAAAGAATCCATTCCAAAGTGAAGGTACTCTTCATCAAAAAGAACTACATTTGTACTGCATGTTGGATACGTGTGAAATAGAGAGATGGTAAAACAACTTTCAGGCTCTAAGGACTGTAATGGAATTTTTGAGGTTGCTGCAAGAGCTTCAGTTGTGTACAACCAGTCTACATGCACATTAGGAGAAATGTTTCTGAAGGCCTGTTGGCAGCTTTGTTTTGTATTAACAACAAAAGCACATACAAAGAGAACCACTATCTGACAACAAAAAGAACCTTGAACATACAGAGTATTTCCTCCTCATAATTTAACTCTGCCTTAACATGCTCCTAATATTTTAGATAAAAATTTGCCTATCCTCAAATACACCACCTCTGAAATTTCTATGCTTTGTTTTGCATTAAACTCTACATGTCTAAGTAAAGAAGATAGTTCTTAGGTCTAATATTGCCAACAGATTTATTAATCAAGCAGCCTTTTTTTACTACTTCTCTCTTTCACCCAAGCTTTTTGGACAAGAACAGGAAAAAACCCTAATTGTTCTGGAAGACCCCATCTCCCCTCAACCCTTAATCATTGATGACTGTAATAAAAAATGGAAGCCCTCTCACTGTGCAAATGCACCCAAAGAGTCATCCACCAGGAATGCACATGTTCAGTGAGTTGTGTCATGCACTTAGACAATGAAACAAAGTGCACACACAGCAACCACAACATCTATGCATAGTCATGCTAACAAATTTTCGTATAAGTTGTATTCTGACCATGTAACAGTGGCACATCAAGTGATCTCAGACATGTGAACATGCTTCCGGTGTCATCGTAAGAAAAAAAATACTGCTCCCCAGTGCTTGGACAACTGCTAATATATAGTTGAGGATTGATCTTTCTTCCAATGATAAATATGTGCTACTGCCTTTAAACAAAAGATGATTTTGGATGTATTTCCATTTTTTTCTGAAACTACAAATGAAAGCACAACACTGTATCAATCTTATGCAAGATGCAGAAACAAGTATGTTCACATGAAACATATCTTGCAATAACTTCCCCAAAAAATAAAATTATTTTAAAGGAAAGAGTTGGTATTTTTGAATTCCAAAGCTAACTTCTCATAGCTTTTAACAATGCAGGAATAGAGGAAAATCAGTTCCATACTTATCTTTCTTTGCCTAAATGTGAAATTTGCAAACAGAAACGGAACTGCTCTCAGTCTGTGAAATATCATTAAAACTTCTCTTGGCTGATATTGATAGCACACACAAAAAACCCCTCAAAAAGTGCTTTCTAAGAATGAAGCAGCAGCACATTCAATCCCAATCACAAGTGTAATCATAAACTTAGTTTTTCTTCTTAATGTTAAAGTGCACCATGAATACCACAAAAGTGGTACCTAAACTACACTCCTTTCTACCTGTACTTGTTATGGAGACAGACATGAATCAGAAAGACAATAATGCTTGATATCCATACTTTGTAATAAGGAGAACTTTGATATGAACATGAAATGAGTAGGTGACAACAGCAAGCTTTCCAGAAAATGAATATTTTGATGACACTGAAGGGATTTTCAACTGGACAATTTGACGGAGAATTCCACAAGTGAAAAATATACACATTTGGTACTGCATGCAAGTACTTATTTAAATTAGATCATAATTATCAGTCCTGAAGAAGTTGTTCCCATTTTAGTTTAAATATCATGAGAAGTTCTGCAGCTGTAAACAAAGAAGAGTTACAAGGCTACTTTAGCAGAAGCCTCTGAAGAATGCCTGTCCGTAACACATCACAATTAAAAATAAAACAAAAGAACAAGCTGATTTCAATTTTATTATGCCCTTTTACTGAAGTCAACTTTCTTGCCTCAGGTTGATTTTAGCTTTTATATTCTATGTATAGTAAGAGAAGCATGCCTTTTAAGATAAGGTATATTTCTTATCCATTCCATTATTCCCACCTTCCTCATTACTTTGACAACAAACCACTTCTTCCCTTTCCCTTGGAAGCACTTCCAGACTTAAGAGGCACTTACTCCACCCTTGTGGAATTTAAGGTGATCTTTTGAAAAATAAACTTTTGAGGCAGAGGAGGATCTCAAAGATTTCTTAGGTAAAGAAAGCTCTCTCATCTGTTTAGCATGAGACAAAGCACTAAAAGAATCTGAACTTCTCTTCACACATAGCCTTCCTCAAGGAAAATGTTCAGTTCTCCAGTAAGTACCAGGTAATTTCAACATAAATACAGACCTTTGCATTACCCTTACATATCTAAGAAGCAATGTAAACCTCAAACTGACACAAGCAAACATATGTCTCTGTAAATAGACAGTTGAGCTGAAGCTAGTTCCAAATTCAAACAGATTTTCCAAATAGAAATCTAAGGTGTTCATAACTAGGTAGGCTTATCACACACAGAGACTGTGATTATACCCCAAAAGCCTTCAGACTGTCAATTTTTTTTTTGCAGACATTCTAAATAATATCAGCAGCTTCCACTGATTCAACTGAAATGCAGTTCCTAACAATTCTTGTCATACTTTGCTATTCCTCAAAAGAAATACTAGAAATGTTCTAGGCATTCACCATTTTAGGAGCTTACTTTAATGAGTTATGCAATCTTTTACATATGTATCTTTTAAATATAAATATGTAAGTATATATACATCCAGATAAAGATATATATAATGATTAGATTTGATACAGCTGAACTTCAGTCTATGCAGTTGAAATCTCTGGTAATATACTACCCACAAAAAATAAATACATAAAAAAATACACAGCAGTCTGAGTCACTAGAAAGTTCTCAAGTCACCTACAGTAAAATTAAAGAACCTTAGAAATGAGACAGCATTAGAAATGAGAAAAGACACACAGAAAGGCAATGCATATTTCATTAAAAATGAAGGAAAGAAAATGATGATGGAGACTAGCAAACAAGTACACTTTTTGAAGGTCAACATTTAGATGCATTTTCTTTCTCCTCAGGTAACAAGATATTAAAAAGAAGAAAAGCAGAACCCATTTTGTGCAGTTCTTTGAAAAGACAGATTCAGCGGAGGGAAGAAGTGACTGGGAGGATCAGCCGATTTCCACCCTAGCCAATAAGGAAGACAAAATACCTTTGTGCTTGTCCCGTTTATGCTTTAGCTGTGCTGGATGGGGTCTGATTCTGGCTAGAGCCTGTTCTCGATGGTTCATAAAAATAGGACCAGGAAATACAAGGGGGCCTGAGGAGAAACATTTTGCACATGCATACAAAAGCTCACAAAATGGAAACAAAATTCAAATTAAAAGCAATGGGAAAAAATGAGTAATAATGCTATAATTATCAAAGGCCCAAATAAAGCTACCAGTTCTTGATAATATGACCAAGATATTATGAAAAGTAACACATGTCCCTCTGCAATACTTTTATCTGAACTTCTAAGTATGCAACTATACTCCGAGGGATAGGAATATAACAAATTCACAGTGAAGTAAAACTTGTCAGCAAATATTCATTACTATTTTTAACTGTCAAAAAATAAATCATTATGTCTTACATCCTTCAACATTACATTGGAAATACTCATTTGGAACAACATTACCATATATATCAAAGTTAAATAGAAAAATCTTAACTGTATGAGTGTCCAGATGTAGACTTATCACTTCTAAAGAAAACAGCTATCCAAAACCACCTGATCCTTTAAGAAAATTACTCAAATCATATGTTTTTCTTATCTAATTATTGATGTTGGAAATTACTTTTAAAATACAATCCATCTATGTAAGCCTTCAAGAGAAGAAGATTTCTGTGTGAAGAACACAATGACGTACCTATTTAAAATTTTCTCCAGACAACTTCTCTTTGAAATCTAGACCCAAGCTGTGCTGTATTAAGTGAGGGTGATTATATGCACACAATGGACAAACAATTTATTCCTTAAAATTAGTTTTTTCTCTACTTTAAAAGCTAGGAAAGCCACCAAGAATTTCTGTGGAGGCACCTCCTTCTTCCAGAAGTCCCACCATCAATGGAAATCACCACTAGCCATCAGTAGGCTCTAATTCTGTCAAGTGTTACCCTTACTATGCCACAAATTCTCAGATCCAGTCCTTACAGACTTCAAAAAACAAAAAAATTTACAGTTCTTCCTCCTCCCCCCTCCTCTCCAAAACAACCAATGAACATACAATCAAAAACCAAATGAAAAATCCCCCCAAAAGGAGGCTGTCATGCTTTTTTAACAGCTGAAACTCTGAAAACAAGCAGCCCTCCTCCTATCCCCAAATCATTGATACTCTGCTTCCTCAAATGAACTTTACAGACAGGTTAATGTAGGCTAACTCTTCATAAAGACCATTCCCGTGATCAGCTTTAATCCACCAGTTCCTTCACTAAAGGTAAACAGTAAGAAAAGAAACAAGTGGAAGTTAACCCAAACCTATTTAGCTTTGGAACCTTCAGATCAAGAAACTTGTCTTCACTTTGAGAAGTTACCAAGTTTTAGCATCAAATTTTAAAAAGGTTTTGAAAATTCATGACTGCCTTATCTTCTAACTTGGAGATTCATACCTGTGTTCACTAACACAATGGGCAAAAATCTCACTAAACATATAAGATTCTATACAACGGGGGGTTTTTTTGTTCTACTGCATTTATCTGGACTCTTCATTCCAAAACAGATCCCCTTGTTTATTGACAACTCTTTCTGATAATCAAGGATCTCTATTTGATTTTGCTTAATTTTAGTGCTACACATTCTTCCTTAGCTGCCTTGCTGTTACTCCCACCTTTCAGGCTCTTTTGCATTGGAACTTACATTTAATAGATACATTTTTTGGTAAAGACTGCTTCCTGACAGGCCACTCCCTGTGTTTAATATCCTATACCCCAGTGCTCACACTTACACAAAAAAAATTCTCTCTTCCCAAGCTAAAAGGGAGATACACTGAGTATACCCTGAGGAGGAGCAGGGAAAAAGCAATAAAGGACAGACAGACTAATGACAAACAGATTATGAAAACTAATAATGTTTCAAAGATTAAAAAAAAGGAAAGACAGATGAAGAACAGGTGGAGGGGAAAAAAAAGCAATGGGATTTACTAACTGAGAACTTTATAATGAAACAAAAAGCACAAGAAATAGAGAATGGACAATGCTATATGGCAGAAGTGAAATGCATATTAAGAAAGTTGCAGGAAGAGATGCAAGGACTTCAGACTGTGCTGCTCAGAAAGTGTGGATCTAAGATATTGTGGGCAGATTAAACAGCAGATGTGTTCCCTACATAATTTACAGTAAAAATTCTGAAGCTCCAGAAAGCGTCTTGTCCAAGGGACAAGAAACAACCCAGCATTTTAGTGATAAAAGCTAAAAGCAAACATGACAAAAAAAAAAAAAAAGAGAATTTCAGGAAGACAGAAGCAAGTGAAGCACATTAGAGCAAGCAGAAGAGCTACACGGAGTTTTAGGGACCAGAGAATATTCAGGAAGCACTAAAGACAGCTGGCAGCTGCCAAGTCACTCACCTGAATCTGCTATGCATGCTGCCAACTCTGGCCAAAGGAAGATTTATCATTCTTTCTAGAAATTCCTATATAATCTACATCCCCATCTATTAGGCAAAATAACTTGAATCCAAAACCTAGATTGTTTTAACTACATTTAACTTAATGCAGTGCATCTCCAGTTCACAAACATTTCTACCCTGTCCATATAACAGCATGTGCAAGTCTTTCGTGTTTGTTGGCTTTTTATGCATGCTGGATATGTCACATTCTCATGATATGATAAGGAATATTTACATTTTCATAACATTATAGTGCTTGTGATGTAAAGCACCTCCTCTCCCTCCAAAACACAAGCACTGGAAATACACCACTAGAACCATTCACATAGATCAGTGCTCTACTTGCATCAGAGGTTGCCCATACAAAGGGAGCAGAGTCTAGGTACTAAACTTTTTCTTGTGGAACCGTTCAGCCTTGAATTAGACATTTCCTTAAATTTTGTTTAAAAAAGTCCTCCAGAGTATTATTTGAAAAACTCTTCCAGAAGTCTCTAACATTGTTCTACATGGGGAAAAATTACTATTTCTCTAGTAGCTCAAATTAGAGAAAAGCAAAGGAGAGTCACTGGAAGACTACAGTGCTACTATTTGAAATCAGATGCTATCATATACAAAATGACATTCACTCTCTCCTTTTGTTATAGAAGGGTTTTTCCATATCTATGCTGTAGGGTTAAATTTTGGAAAGGCTACATTTGACACTTCTGAATGCTTGTTGTTGTATATGCTGTTAAAATACAAAAAACATATTTTCTAAACACATAAATTAAAACATTAAATATAAGCCAGAACAGTTCTCATTGTGTTGCAAATCTCCAAGTTGTAAATATTTCTTCTACAGTTTTAGATTTCTACTTTTAAAAAATCACCATTTTAAGCAATAATCACCTCTTTCAGATAGAAACAAGAAACTCAAATACTACTATGTTATTTCACAGAAGTTACAATGACTTGGTCATTGAGGACAAAAAACAACAGCTTTCTTTTGAAAGCATTCTTAAGCAGTCATATTAATTTAATAATTTTTCAAGTTAAATGGGATTGGTTAGTTTAGTTTAAATAAACTACCTATAGGTCCTAAAGGCATCAAAATTAATATCTAACTGAAACTATAGAGAGAAGCCATGATAATATTTAATAAAAAATACTGCATTTGAATAGATAGTTCTGATATACATTTAGGCATATATTAAGCAATAGACATACATTCATACAGCAGTGTTAATGACAAACTGACTGCAAGTCAATAGTGTGTTGGGCACACGTTAAAGAGATACATATGATACTCAGCCTATCACAGTAAAACTAATTACTGAATCAGTTATCCTTCATAAAACCCAAAAATTCCCCAAATAAAGGCAGCCTCAGATAATATTGTCTTAATATGCAGTTTTGACTAACAATAATCAATTTTCTGTGGGGTTTTTTGCTGTTCCAAGTAAAGGAAGATTGATGGAAAATAATTTTCCCTTTCCCTGGTTAACTACACAACAAATACATATCTCAGTAAGAATCATCTGAATGTTTTTACATCATAGGCTGAGAAAGAGAAATAGCAAAACACTGGTGAAGCACACAGGCATTTATTATAACCATATTACAAGTTCTCGGTTTTTTACCTTATTAGTTAGCTATTTAAAAAGCTATTTTCACATTCTCATAGCTTTCTGAAAAAAAAACCCAAGAATTATCTTTAAGCAGTAAATTTGAAGCTTTGACTACTTCTAAACTCTATTACTTAGAATATCAATCTGTAAAAGTTGCAGGTATAACTTGCAAGATTAGCTCACTCAGTAAATACTAATCTCAGGTTCATTGCCATTAAGGCACAATTTCAAGCTCCCAAAACTAAAAAAGAAATACTACATTTGATAGGAAATGTAAGAGAATCTAACCATATTCTGAACATTCAAACATATAAAACAACCTCATTACCATGGAAAATAATAACTTCTATGCTCACTTGCCACCACTTCCATCAAGCTCTAAACCAGCCTGAAAAACAGCAGGCATTTCTTTAGCCTTTTCATTTCTTGCCAGAACTTGAGAGACTCTTGACTATCAAAACCCACACATGCTTTGTTTCTCACTGATTTGGCATAAAAGAACAGAAGTAGCACATTAGCACACTACAACCCAGAAATCATAATGCAAACAAAACACTGTACTGAAAAAAAGACCTTAGCAGAGCTAATCTTGCTTTTAACTAAGTAATGGTTTCTGAGAAGTGAAAGGTTGAAACCATTATTCAGATTGCTAAATAGTTATTCCATTAGTAAGGATTTGCTCACTTTGGGAAAATTAAGCAATCTATTCTTTTTAACATTAATATAACTAAGCTTTTTCATGCTGCAAAACATCTTGCACGGCAAGATGGAAGTCTAGTAGATTATTTAAATAAATGTTCTTGGTCTCTCTCATGAAGAGGGAGCATCATAAAGAGTTGAGAAAGATGCTGTTCTTTCCACCAACTCAAGGAAAATACAGTATTTGGATGGCAAAGTAACAATACTTCAACTTACTTATCTAAATCAGGATAGATTGCAAAATCCTATTTTCATACCTGATTGTGCAAAATCTCCAGTTATTTGTGAAACACTATTCCTAGCTTTATTACTGAAGTAATTCTGGAATGAAACAGAAGGCTGATCTCCAAGCCTTCCACTGAGACATATCCACCACCTCCTGTAGCCACACAGGTACAGAAATTCAATATTCTTTTGAAATAGGATATGAGTGTTTGCAACAAGCTGACAGGCAGTATCTTTAAAGCTATAGTTCCTATACAACTAATCAAACCAACAATAACAACACACTCATGATATACTGATCATCTGAGAGACTCTCAGATCCAAAACTTTTTGGATACAAAAGGGATGAGCTGCTCTGCCTCCACCTCAAGCAAAGAACTGGAATGTTTCTTTACTGCTCTTCTTTCCTTTTTCCCCAAACTGAAATTGGCCTCCCAGCTCTATCATTACCTTTATGGGCCTGACAGCAGGAGCTTTCAATAATATCAGGGCACTGAGGATTTAAGGAAAAGAAATTGTTAGCTATACCTAGCATTTGCCAGAAGCACGCAATGCAGCTCCAATATAACCAACACAAAAGAAAAAGGTTTCCTCTCTCCACCACACAGCTAAAATTAACCCAAACAAGTCAAAGAAAATATTTAATCCTGTTCCAAATAAATAATGAACTATAAGCTTTCTCTTCTTCGTTGCACATTATTTCTGCTAAAACTGGTGATTTCTTCCACGCAAGTTAAACAGTCACAATTTGTCCCACACAGTTCATTGGCATGCGGGCTAAAAAAACAAGTTTGATCACATTGTATATTTTGTATCTAAGTAAAACCAGTATCTAATTCCTAAAAGGAGACTCAAAATGCTATTTACTAATACAAAAGGAAATTGAAGAGCATAAATCTTGCCATACACATCATCATGCTTCACTAAAATATTATGGTTTATACCAGTGCAAGTCTCTTAGTTTTAATTATTAATCAGATTAATACACTGAGGCATTCTAAAACAAGAGAAGTACTGAAAAACTTTTAAAAAGCTGTCTTGTGTTTTGTCTGGAAAAACAACAATAACTCCCAAGGTAGACCATAGAAAAGAAAGAAAATGTTTAAACAATACACTGTTTTAGTCAGGATGTCTTTTTTTCATGCTATTCAAAAACAGAAAACTTCATTATGAAACAAGAAATCCTGAGTATTATTGCACAGGTAATCCAAGAATTCATGACAGCAATTAAGTAATTCATACTATAGATAACTAGGACTGGAGAGGCCTGCAGTCATTTCAATTCTGTATAAAAAAGGCATATAAATTCTTCACATATAAAAGTTTTACTCTCAACATTTCAAAAAACAATTTTACAGTATGGAAACTGGAAAAGTTAACTACATAAATGTTATAAAATGCTACTGCACCGTTCAAATTATGGATCTTGAAAGTAGACTTTGTTAAACATATAGATTTTTCACAATTTTTTGAAAGCATGCTGAGTAATAACAGCTTCCAATTTTGGTTTGATGGCTCACTGGAGCAAAGCTAATTAACTTGCATTTGTTTGCTTGAAGTATTCAAGCCTCTCAGCAACAAGAAAGTCACTTACCTCTTCCTTCTTCCAGTCTGTGTCTCCTGTTTACACGTTGCCTCTTTTCTTCTTGCCGTAACTGAAGGTGTTCTTCAATATTAACTCCAGGAACAGGCACAGCTAGATAGATTAATAAAATAAAAGTGTCTTGAAAATTGTTATGATGGTAACTGACCAGAGAAGAAGCCACATAAATGAATACTGAAGTTTACTCACTACCTGTTCCTTATGCAACTCTGACATACTACTTGGAAATAAAAGAGTTGAGTAAATTTGGAGCAGAGTTCTAGACCTTATTTCTGAACTTCAGTTTTCATGAATTCATCATAAATTCCAAACCCAAATAGCATTAGGAATTCACTTTCTGGTAAGCTTATACTTACTTATATCTAACCATGTGTTGTCACGGTTACCTCATGTTTTTCCCCAAAAGAGTTTCAGAATGGATTGTAATTAAAACCATAATATTACTTACATTTTAAAAATGTTTTAAGTAGATTAGATATTTTTCAGTTTATCACTATATGCTCTGAGCTTACTAAGGCATGCAATTACTTCTAATGTACATATAAATAAATCTGACTTATTTACTAAACTAGCTAATTTAATAGGAATTTGAAACAAACCAGTTAGCACTTCCTTAAAACAGAAATTTTAAATTAAAGAAAAAATATTATAAGCACAATCTTTTCCCGATATTTGTTCAGCAAACTGCACTAACCTAAAAAACTATACTTCACTTCTCCTGGGAACACCGTTACTTTCCTCCAGACAAATGCGGTCAAGCAATTCAACACCCTCACCTCAAACTATGCCAAGCCCACCAGAGGACCAAGAGCTGTTGTCTATTGTGTCAGGGGAGGAGTTAGAAAAGAGGAAGTTAGCACAAAACCCGGAACTCCTCCCTCATCATGCATGAATAGAGCTGTGAAGCAGAGCTACTATTGACACATTCATTATCAGGATAAATGTACTTTCCTGATAGCCATATACAAATTACATTGAAAAAGATCTAAACCAAATATCTGTATTAGGACTCCGTAATGAGCTTATTTACTGTTCTTAGCATTACTTTACCAAGAGAA
Organism: Turnix velox; assembly: GCA_013400935.1. Taxonomy (NCBI): domain Eukaryota; kingdom Metazoa; phylum Chordata; class Aves; order Charadriiformes; family Turnicidae; genus Turnix; species Turnix velox. The sequence continues at coordinate 164,852 of VZTY01020722.1, forward strand.
CCATTTCAAGTTTTTATATAACTTTTGTTATATAAAAAAAAAGTCCCCTGCTCCAAGTATTGCCTGCAATTATCTATTCTTACTACCTCCCCCACTCCACCCAACCCCCATAAATTGGTGAGATGTAAAAACATTTTAAGTCACACATCATAAAACATCTGATTATTTTATGGTCTTTCCTTATACCATACATCACATCCATACAGCCACAGAGGATTAAGGGCTCTATGTAAATCTAAATATATATTTTTAGATGTATGGAAGGAAACTCACATCTCCAAAACGCTGTACTTGCCAAGTCACACATTCAGAGAATGTAATATTTAACATGCCATGATAACAGATCTTATAAGGCAATATCCCAAACTCTCTACTCTAATTATCATAGCAGCCGGTATTTTTAGCCTTAAGGTGGGTATGTCTGAGAGGGGAGCAAGAGATGCTTAATTTTGGATTTGCTTTTGGTTTCATTTCTTTTTTTTTTAAGAATAATTTCCACATTCTTGGCAGTTCTTTCTCTCTAAAAAGAGAAAAAACTATGCCTCATCTTTTATGCGACTACAAAACTGCCTAACAAAAAGCTGCAGAAAACTTTTCAGTCTGTCATAAAAGGATGTGAACAGCTTTCTAGTATCAGTGCTAGTATTCCAAATATCTGGAATTCTCACATCCAGTTATTCTAATTCATGTTTCAAAAGTCAGCAGTGGGACTGAGTTTATTAAAGAATGCCAAAACATGCACTGCAAAACAAAATGCAATAAACAAGAAAATAAAAAGAAAATCAAATCTTACTCATTACACATCACTTACCTAGCAAGAGATCTAAAGGTATCATCTCTTTTACAGCATCAAGGATTCCTCTTTGCCTTGCCTCCTGGCCATCCAGTTCTCTAGCACACGCCTTGCAGCAGCCACATACAGCACAGCCTGACTCACCTGAGCCACAGCCACAGATTCTGCAGCAAATATACAGTTGCCATATCACTATCTGTTATTTTTGTGCATTACTGATGCTTTGGCAGTTGGAAACATTTATTAGTTTGCTCTATTTGTGGATGTGTAAATTTTCCCAAGATAAAGTACAACTAGTTCAAATCCTAGCTGCTGTTCACTGACCATGTATGAACTGACTTCTCAGCAGTAACTCTTCTTCATGTAATGAAGCACACATTACTTGGAAACACGAACATGGAAGTATCAAGCACATGCAATGCTGGAGAAAAAGTAATGCTGATAAGTAAAGCAGCAACCCTTTATGCAGGTCAACCCTTAACTAACAGATAAAAGCAACTGGAACAACCAGATTAAAAACTTGCATCACAGAATGAAAAAAAGTTAGCCCAAAGCCAGCACCTCTATTAAGAGAGATTATGTTAGTGTTCATATTCAACAGCTTCTAGTAAAGAACTATACAATAAATATATGAATGTAAAGAAAAAAGCACCCTAAATCAGTTTCAACCATCATAAGCTAGTTACAAAAATTTTAGCCTACTTCTGATTTTAAACAACCAGACTCTTTAGGTGTAACACGACCTTAAGCTGACATTTAAGAACAGATCAAGTGAGTTTACACTCAAATCAAATTACTTTTGTCATTCAATACTATATAACAAGTGTATTTCCACAGTTTGCTTACCCTCCAGGAACTCTGTCAGGACGCCCGCTACTAACACAGCTAGCCCCATAGCCTGTGCAGTCTCCACATACAGTGCACACCATACACTGCTCCAGCTTCCATTTATGCATGCCCGGAGGACACATCATGGATTTCTCATCCTTTTCATCCAACTCCTCTTCTAGGTCTTCATCCATTGCTGTTGCCATGTTTTCAACTCCAAAACCTAATCAAGACAATGAAACAACAAAGAGCTGCACAAACAACTCAGGCAGCATAATGACACCTCTCCAAACATGATATGGATTGTATATTTATATCTGTTTCACAACTGAAAGGAAAATGAAACACTTATATTCAGTGTACAAGTAACAGTTCATTTACTTGATGCATACAAACTAATCCAAAGATGAATACATATGATTTCTGATACCTATATTCAGAAGAAATAGAAAATCTCAGTTGTGTGGAGAAACATTTTTTTTTGTTTACTAGGACAAAAGCAATGAAGACAATGAGTGATGAAGTTTAGTTTTAATAATTTGTTTTAGAGAAACTTTATCAACAAAAGTAACTGAGGTTTCTCATTTTTTTAAAATGTAATGAAGTTTATTAATGTATACTAACACCAAATAGTATGTTAATACCAATTACCTGACAGCTGAAGTGAAATCATTCAACCCTTTTTTTTAAAACATACTGTGTATCCTTAAGGCTTAGTACTGGAATTAAATTTTATAATAAAATGCTTGGCTGTTTTCCCATTTATCATGTTTTCCATCACAAGAAATAAAAGGACAAAAGGTCACTCACCTTTTCCTCCTTGGCTCATGGAGCCTGTATCTCGTCCACACTGCCCTTTATTATTTACACCAAACGTCCAAACTTCTCCATTCTTCATTAACACACAAGTGTGAGCTTTGCCCATGGCTACTTGAGTTACAAAATGGCCTTTCAAATCTGTTACTAAGCCTGTAAGACAAATTGAGTTGTAAACTGCACTTTCTACCCGAGAAAGAAACATCAGCGATATAACAGAATTGCTAGTGGATACTGACAATTTTTAAATTGGTGGTAAGAGGGAAAACCAGCCTCTATAAAAAACAAGTGCTAGAACAAGAAGGGAAAATTAAGTCTAGGCCATTTGTCTTGCAAAAAATAGAAAAGTCAAAACTAGATGAAGCACTGCTGCAAATCAGCTGTTTTGAAAAACAATTCTAAACCAGTCATAATGCCAGTGAAGCTAATTTTTTTAAGATACTCTTTAAATTAAAAAGTACTTGATCACCTCCAAATTCAAAACAGGGCACCTTGCGAATAGAGAAATGTGTAAGGCCCAGTTTCTCATAGGCTTTATTCTTCAAGAAACATGTCTCATTTCTGTGACATTCTCCGCGTAGCCTTTGTTAATTCAAAAAATTTTATTGTCCCTTCTGCCTTTTAGCAGAAGCATTAATCCAAGTATTAGTCACTAATGCTGCTATATATTTTTTACATAACTTAAAAAAACTGTTTTACTATCCTTCTGGTTTTTTGGTGGAATTCGCAGAAATTCAGAAATCTATTAGGACAGAAATAACATGGGAAAATTATGTTTGTATGAGAACTTATGGACTAATTTACATTACTCTAACGGAGTACTGGAATTAAATTTTATAATAAAATTCTTGGCTGTTTTCCCATTTGTCACATCTTCCATCACTTAAAAGGCAAATATTTAAACTTACTTGTACTATCAGAGTAAATGGCATCTTTTCCAAACATGTAGAGTTCTCCATCTTTTGAAATGACAGAACTGCTTCCATTATTGCACGCTGTAGATATCACAATCTTTCCTTCCATCTTAATAATTTTTTTAGGCTTATATGGTTTTGATTGCCGTCTGCTTTTAGCTTTATATAAATAAATACACTGCAAGTCAGTCTAACAAAAAAAAAACTTAAGATGTACAATAACATTTGCTATATAATTAGAAATCAGATAGTATTACTGCCCATGAATTTTTGTTCAAGTCAGAGAAACTGCCAGATGCCTTCACTTGCAGACAACTTTAACTTTGGCTTAACACAGATCACAGCTTTTTTAGTGATAGCCATCTTCCATTGTCTTACAAAAGAGGATTTCAACCGAAACACTAAATTCAGAGATAAAAACAAGCAAATCTGTTGATTTTCTATTGCTAGACTGAAGATTAACCTGTCTTCTCTATTATCTGAAGACTGCTCATCCACAATATCTAATCAATGCACTTCTCTGTTTTGGAGAGGCATTTGCTGGCAGAACACATTTCCAGAATTCTCTAAAATAATAGTGAAGAGGCAAGAAGTTTGGCTCTTCAGTTTTTCAGATGAAGTCTAAGGCTGGCAGCATGACCTCTTGATCAGACTTATCACTACTTTTTCCCAGGACAACTGTAAAATAGAACTCCCAGTGCACAATCCAAACTGTGCTAACCCTGAGATTATCATCTCTTCTAGGAGTGGCAGTGGTACTGGCTGTCAGGACTTGTGGCTGCTGCAGAATTCAGACCCAATGGCACACATACATGTCCTCAGAAAATGTTAAAACTTCTCATTTTAAATTGAAAGTTGCTTAATATGCCTTTCATCAAGCAAGCATAACACGTACTTGATTCTCCATCCTCTCCTTTACTAGCAGAGCCTGTGAAGAATATGCTTCCATCCTCAGCAACAAGTAAGGCATGTGAACCATCATGTCCAACAGAGAACTGAGTAATCTTTGGAGATTTTGTGATTGGGAGTTCAACCCATTTTCCTGCTGAAGGACCACCTTGTTTGATTCCAAGGCTCTGATACTTGCCAGTATAATAAACCTAGGAGAAAACAGTATAATTTTCAGTTATGCCCCAGAACATCCATAGTTTTTTTAAGTTGCATTGCTTCCAAATCCTGGAATTTCAAACCATACAGAACTTCTCTGGGCATCCTTTACACCATTTCAGTACCTCTACTCTAAACCAATGAATTTAGAATTAATGGAGGCTTGGAGTTTAATCCCCAGCCAGTAATAATGCACACAAAGCAGCTTGCTCACTCTCCGACTCCTACCCCAGCAGGGTAGGGAGAAGAAAAGAGAGAAAGTGGAAAAAAACCCTCATGGGCTAAGATAAGAGTTTAACAGAACAGTAATGGAAAACAATAACACTGGCAACATAACATAAAGCGATAGAACACAAGCTGCAGCCCATCCCAAGCAGAAGGCATGATTTCTTGCTCCCCTGATCAAGCCGATTTTTTTACTGAGTATGAGGTCTACTGCACAGAATACTCCTTTGGACAACTGCCCTACTCAACTTCTACAGGAAGCTTAAAAAGTCCTTGACTAATGTAAACATTACTTAACAACAACTAAAATAATACATTATTAACATTCTTCTCATATTAAAACCAAACCAAAGCAGCTACACAACAAAAATTAACTCTATCTCAAGCAAGGACAAGGATAAAACATTCCGCTCGATTCTGCTCCCTTTGAAATGTGCATTCTACTATGACATATAGTCAGTATTCATATATAATTATTTCCCTACAAGAGTAGAACAAAAGGAAAAACTATTTAGAAGAAACTGTTCAGTAGAAATAATTTAAAATACTTCAGAGAAATGTCTGATCTAGACAATAATAATATCTAACAATAGATTACTACAAATTTTAATGTGCTTGAACAACATGGTTCAATTTTTGAGACTTATTTTCAGCTAATGCACAGTGGTCAATGCATGTTTTAACAGCAGCACAGAATAAAATACTTTTCATAAACAAAGAGCTACAGATATGGACTAAAAAGATTCCTCTAGAGCCATGCAACTCAACAGTACTATAAAATGCATGTGTTAGCCTATTTTGCAGCTAAAGCAACATTTCATTGCCTTACAATCAGTGTATTTCAGTTCTAATAACTTCAGAGATAAAAGCTAAAAAAAATTAATTTTACACTGAAAAGTTATTTGTTAATCTGAAGATTAAATTAACCTCTCTCTTCTAATGTCCGAAGAGCTCTACTTCTCAAGTTCTGTTTCATACTATTAAATTTTATTAGGGAAAAATGTTGAGTTTATTATGAACTTTATCACTATTTGATAGAACCTTTCCAATAAAGCGATTCCAGAAGCAATTCTGAAGGCAGGGAAACAAAGAACTAAGCCTATATAAGCAAAAGAATATTAGCTTCCAAAACTGAAACAAGGTTAATAATGCAAAAAGTCATAGTGACAGCAAGCAAAATTTCTAGTTTTTATTGCGTACTCAGATTTCTCTGAAAAAACAGTCTTCACTGGACAGATCCAATGTATCACATCATTAGGAATATATCTAGGGAAATTAACTGAAAACTTTGCATAGGGGACATCAATCGTTCTCCGACTGGAAAAAATCCAGCTGGGATTTAGGGAAATTACAGTGGTCATACTACTTATGGAAAATTGTAAGATAAGAGGTTTCTCAAAATTTGTAAACTAAAGGTAATTGTCCTTCCTCCAAATACAAAAAGCCCTAAACTGTATCTAGTATTGAGTGTAGAAAATCCTATAAATTCAAGCAATTGATTTCTCCCTGTTTTCAAAACCATCTGGTTTATGTTTTCAATTCATCATTTGCCTTTTTTCCTTCAAGGTTCAGTTATGAAAATGCACTTTTAAAGTAATATAAATTTGTTCTAATGAACTAAAAAGGGAAAAATAAAGTGAGGAATAATAATAAAATCATTTAAAAAAACAGACACAGGTGGAAATACATTTTCAGTCCATACCTTTCCGCTGGCAGTTTTCATCAGTGCAAACTCTCTTCCAGCACCAAGGACAGCAGATTCCTCATCAAACCCTGTACCTGTGGGGCAAGGTGGAATTAACACCACATCTTCAACAGACCAGTATAAGGACCTAACTCCATCACAGAGTTTGTGGAAATAAGAGTTCTAGGAAAGTTACAAGTCACATAAAAAAAAGTCACAGGGCAGCTTACTTGGGCTAGACCTAGCAGAATTGATAAAAAACCAAAATAGGACAAGCATAAGAGTAAGTGGTACATGGTCAGACAAGAAGTCTGCGCAATCAACTATGATTTTGGGCTGAGAGTGATAAAGGAAGACAAATAACAGAGGAAAAAAAACCCAAACCAAACAATAAAGCAAACACCAAGCAATGCCCATCCAAAACACACTTGTAGAAGCCAACAATACTGATGCAAAAGGTAGTACTCCACATACGTAGTCTGGAGTACCTTCCTTATGAGGACAGGCTGAAGGAGTCGAGTTTGTGCAGCCTGCAGAAGAGAAGGCTCAGGGGGGAACTCATAGTAGCTTATCAATATCCAAAGGGGGCCTACAGAAAGGTTGGGGTAGGACTTTTTAATAGGGTACAGGACGGCAGAACTAGGAGTAACAGATGCAAATTGTAAGAGGGTAGATTTAGGTTGTATCTAAGAAAGAAGTTGTTTACTTTAACTTCTTCGCCTCAGTCTTCACTGGTATGGCCTCTGATTCCACAACTCAAGTCTTAAAAAGTAAGGCCATATACCAGGGGAAGCAGGATCCACCCACTGTGTGTGAAGAGCAGGTTCATGAACACCTGAGAAACTTGGAGGTGCACAAGTCTATGGGACCCAATGAGAACTGGCAGAT
>VZTY01020724.1:0-33114 GCA_013400935.1 Turnix velox
CTGCGCGGAAGTTGTGCGGGGGCTGCGTGGGGCGGTCGGGGCCAGGCAGCACCATGGAGAGCGGCGCCGCGGGGCGCCTGGACGCCGCCGCCTTCCTCGACGCGTGGCGGCGCTTCGACGCCGATGGCAAGTGGGGACGGGGGGACTCTGTGGGGGAACCCACGAGATGGGGTGCCCGCCGGGTGGACGGGCACACCTTGTGGGATGCTATTTACTGGGTACCCGAGCGGGTGGGTGCTGTGTGGGTGGGTGGACGGGTGACTGTTTGAGTGGGTTCCACATGGGAAGGAGGGCGACCGTCGGGGTGGCCCGCCCGTCTGTGTGCACATGGTGGTTGGTGGGTGCAGTGTGGGGTGCCTGGGCTGTTGTACGTGTGGATGAGTGCCTGCAAGAGTGCATGTCAGCCAACACGTCCAACCTTCATCCCCTCCGGGTCCCGCAAGAATTTCAGAGCTTCCCCTTCTTTCTGTGAGCTGTCCACCCGCACCCCCCCACACAACCTTCCTCGTCATGACACTCTAGTAATAAGCTGAAAATCTTCACTTTCACCCCAAAGTTTTTGCCTTTGCATCACCTCCTCATTCCTTCTGCTCTTCCCTCTCTTAGTCTTGGTTTGTGGTGTTTTTTTACAGCAAAGTTTTCCATAAGGGAAACGTGTAAGGGTATTCTACAAAACTGTGCCCAATGCCCAGATAGACTTGAACTGATCAAACTGTCTGGGAAACCCCTCAGTGGCAGGCTGAGCCCCCAGCTGAGACCCTCATTGTGCTGCCTTGGGGTCCCTGCATGCAGTCCATGATGTGTTTCCCAGAGTCCCGGCAGCATCACTGACCATCAATCCTTTTGACTTTTATTTAGACAATGGTTACATAGAAGGGAAGGAGCTTGACAGTTTTTTCCATCATCTCCTGGAGAAACTGGGACCAGAAGTAAGTTCTGCACCGTGTTTTTCCAGCAGGTTCAAGCAAAAAATTTCATTATGCTGAGAGATTATTTGAATTTGTTGCATCTCCCATAGCAATCCAGGAGGTAAAGAGCTTTTCTCTTGGAAACCAGGTGCTATTGAAGCAGGTGTAGCAACAAGTGGTCACCTGAGCAGCTGGTTTCAGTCCAAAAGCTGCTGTAAAAGTGAAATGGCACCAGCTGAAGGGGCTGCCTGGGAGCTTGGAGAGAAAGTTATTTACTGCCATTGACCAGAAACAAATGAAAAAGTACACAACAGTGGTGATTTATTGAAGTGAGCCCTGATTACTTTTCTTAATGCAAAAGGTTTCTTTCTGAAGTTAATTTTTAACAAATACACTGTCATTTTCAAAACTGCTTTGGAAGAAGATATACATCCTTATTGCTGAGGACTGTTTAATGCCGACAATAAGTAGGTTACGTTGCTCATAAGGTCGAGACCTATCTCTGAAGTGTTTCTGGGCTTCTCCCTTGGTTTTATTTCATATTTTTTACAGCATTTCCCAATTCTCTTTGTATTTCAGTTCTACTAGAAGATGCATTATGCTTTACAGGAGCTTGTTTCCTCAGCTCCTGGTCCTATTGTTACCTATGTCACTGTCAGTGAGGGGAAATTCTGTTACTCAGGCCAGCTGCTCAGAAGTACATAAAGAATACAGTCTGATAATGAACTTAATATTTTCACCACATGGCTTATGGTCAACTAGGAAAGGGAGTAGCATCTTCCAAGTGGAAAGAGGTGTACCAAAACTAGAGATGAAAAAATTCTTTTAAGGAAAAAGTAATTAATGACAAAGCGCTAGTTATTGAAAGGCTTAAATTCATTACTATAAAGTGTAAAATCAGGATTATACTTATAAACCAATTAGGATTATTTGATCTTTAGGGAGACAATAATAATAATAATGATGCAGTGGATATTTTTCAAACCAATTTTTGTTTAATTTGCAAGTGAATTTGGATTAAAAAGTTCCCGCAGAAGTGTTTTTCTAGAGCACAGATAGACACGGAGACATACTTTCAAAAAAATAAGAAATGAACTTCCAACAAGAAGTGCTAAGAATCATTAGGGATTTGTTTGCCCAGGAATAAAGGCTGAAACTGGAAGCTGCTCATCTTGGTGTATTGAATTAACAGAGGAAAGCGGGGTCAAAGGAACTAAGAGATGACAAACATGAGGTGTTGAAATAGAGATTTAAAACTGGTTTGCAGCAGGTCACTGAAGCAAGGAACCTCCAGGTGGGGATCTCTACAGGTGGTCTTTGGATAAATCCAAGGTTTAGCCAGGGATGTCACACTACAGGCAACTTCCTAATGAGAAGAGCTCAAGAGGAAACTTCCACTTCATTTGCTCCCATAGCCGCTTTTACATATCCTTTGCATGTGATTTTGGGGCCAGCATCCCCCCACCTAGATTACAAATCTGGCGTGTTACAGCAGACTTTGCAGTCTTGCTGATATCAGTGTGAACTCTGCTGTCCTGTATTAGGCATCAGCATGCAGAACATGCAAACTGAGGGTGTTTTAGCAATAAGCTGTTCTCTTGTGAGAAATCTAGGTCTGTTTCATTGAGTGCTGAAAGTCACTGCCCAGATGACACCAACTAAAACTCTGCTTTGCCTCTCCTTTGCTTCTGCTAGCTAAGTTTTGCCATTTAAAGAAAAAAGCTTAATACAAATTGAATGAAGAGAAACCCAACTCCCTCTTTCCCTATAAAACAGAAGAAATAGGCTAATTCTAGAAGACAGTGCTCACTAACAGCCAGGCTGCTCAAACAGGCTCTCAAGTACTTCTGGTTTTCTTGTGTATTTTTGGCAGTATTTCCCCAGGAGCAGTATTACCTTCAGTGATAAGATGTGTAGCCTTGTTCTCCTTTGCCAGAAATCAGATGTGGGTTCTTAGCATTGTGTAAGGACAAAAAGAGCTCCTTCCCACCCAGCAGGCAGAGAGTTCTGCCTCGATGTCAGAAAACCCAGGGAAAGCTTTGTCCTGGGGACTGGGAGCTCCCTGCCCTGCTCCTCTAGGCATAGGGATCAAACTGGATTAAACAGCGGTCTTTACTACCTTCATAAAATGAGTTTGTCTAATGCCACTGAGACATCTTTCTCTTTTCCATATGATTTATATTGTACAGGCTTTTTGTTACTGTGGGAATGGATTCCCTTTGCACTGATTTTCACCATCCTACAGAAGGAAAGTGGCCTTCATGACACAAGGAGAAATCTGGGGTGGAGCATTTCTGTGCATCAGTGTTCATTTTGACCTTTACTTTTTCATTAGGTTTTTTATATTTCCTTGCACAGTGAGAGGGGGAGACAGCATTACGTACTGGCATAAGTTCCAGATGTGTCACAAGGATTAATTAGTTACTGTGTCTGAAGTGCTATACAAGTGATAAATAATGTTATCAGTGCTGGAAGTTGTCTCTGCTTGAATAGTGAACAGCTTCATAATTATATTTTTTCACCCTACACTCTCTAAGCTATTATTTTTCTTAATGACTGCTGTAGTACTTCAGCTCTGTTTTTCTTTCCAGCCACTCTGCAGCATCCCCAGCTGACACTAAATGCCAGGGGATGGGAGCAGCTGGGAAAACAATGCAAAAGGGAGCTCTTAATGAAGCTGAGAGGCACAGCTCCTCCTGAAGGCTCTGAGGGAGGGAAGAAACTTGAAATACCATCCAGTGAAGGAGGCTAATTCATCATCTTGTATTGAAACATCAAGAATTTTTCTGGGGGAGAAGGGAAATCTTTGCAACAAAGGTACATCTACAATAAACAGACCCAAATCCCAGATGCTGCTTTCTGGCTCTCCTCCTTCAGCAATGAGCAATTGCTGGAGACATCTGAACAATGCCCTCAGAAACACGCTTAAACATTTTGTAGCCCTGAAGGGATCAGGTAGTCCTTTCCAACTGAATTCTTTTCTCCTCTCCCTCTCCTCTACCTCCATCTCTCTTGCCTTTGAGCAACCTGGTCTAGCGGGAGGTGTCCCTGTCCATGGCAATGGATGGGAACTAGATGATCCTTAAGGTCTTTTCCAACCCAAACCATTCTATGATTGTGATTATTGCCTTACTTGTAGTTTTCATCAGCCTTCATTAGCCTGATGGGTTCCTATTCCAACTCTTGTACATTAAGGCTGGGCACTGGAAATATCCCTAAATACAAACTCAACTTCCTATGGGAAAAACCAGACACACTGTGTTTTCATTGCCCAAAGGCATGTCCAAAACCTTCCAGCCTAGCAGAAAGGACATTACAAAGAACCTGTCCACAAAGCTTTGATGGCACAGGGAGGGCTGTAAGAGCCTTTGTTGTAAGCTGATGTCTTTTATGTGAAAAAAATGTTTCTTGTCTATTTGCTGAGGAGAGCTGAAAAAAGAACCAAAAGACAACAGTGGATGGCAGGATAAGTATGGGATGGCAGGTTAAGTGCTCATCTGTTGTAGCATGCAGGATTACAGTAAATCCTAATGAAAATACACTGCTAAATTCTCAAGTGATAGCACTGTAGTTAAAGTAAGCAAAGTTGGCCTGTACGAGAAGTTGGCCCAGGAGAAGCTGGCCCAGGAGTTGTGGGATGACAGCTCATGTTAATGCAATGATCCAGTGTACAGCTGCACAGATGAGACAAAGATTAATATTTTTTTTTAATGCTACAGAATTTAAAGAAGTGTTTGGCCAAACAAAAACCTTCTAAGGTGAAAGTGAACGTTACTGATGTCTCATCTGGCCATCTTTGCTGGCCTCCCCTCTGAACTGTGTGTGGCTTTTGGCACAGTAATTGCTGTTGAGCTTGTTTCCCAAATAGCTGTCTTGGCAGATGTGATTTATTTTCACAGATCTTGCAGGAATTTGATATCTCGGGGACCCTTTGCCCTTCTATCAAGTTTGGTCAATCTGCTGTTATGAGTAACATGTGCTCAAGCCAGCATTTTCAGATAAGCTTTTTTTTTTCAAAAAGCAGGCTATAATATTCATTCACACTTCGTTTCTTCTTGCTTTTTACCCTTGCTTGCAATAATTGTGTCAAAACTATCTTAATCATCTGCAATTAAATGAGACGTCTCTTTTCATCAAGTAGGAAAGGCTCCATGTTGCTCCACTTTTTACCTCCCAAACCAAATGACTCATAGTTGTGTTTTTACCAAGTGAAAATGCTGCCAAGCATGTGGATCCTTAAGGAGCAAAAATTTAATTAGACAGCATGAGACAAAGAGTGCAATAACATAAGACAAATGGGTTAACAAAGAAGGCAGATTACAGCCAGGTTGCCAAAGTGCCATAACCAACCTCAGCAAAGAAATTAAACACTGGAAATTTAAACAAAAAGTGAGCATGCCCTTTCCGTTATTTCAAACTGACCTAAAAAACAGATTACCTTTGTAATGCCAAGTAGTTTTAATGTGTTTTCACAAAAAGGAAGACAAAGATCGGCCATGGAAAGGAAAAAGTGGAAAACACCTGTTATGGCAACTTGAAACACAGGACCTTTTCTCTGCTAAACTCTGTGGAAGAGCAGTAACAGTAAGACATTTACTCCTTATTCCTGAGAAAGTGTAACAAAGCCACAGTGATATCTTAAACTGTGTGCTTTTTATGAGGTCAAAAATGACATGGCCTTCTCCTCATGGTCTGTAGTAAGGATTTCTTCCTTGACTAGGCAGTGAGAACATGCAGTGGCTCTTGTAAACTGCACTGCATCTGACCTGTGGGGACTAGGGCAGCTGAAGCTTTAAACCCCATATGAAACAACCATTGTGGGCTAGCTCACAATAAATTAGCCAAAGGTTGAAGATTTTCTTCACTTAAATGAGTATCAGGAAGACATTGCTGGGGCTTTAATTCTGCTGCAGGACCCTTCATTGCCAAGCACTTACTTCCTCAGCTGCCACATTCCACCTGAACCCAATCTCAAGCAAAATTGGAGGCAGATCCTGGTTCAGGTATGTTTTACAGACTATGACAGGGAATCCTCTTCATTGCACTGTTGACTGCCTCTAAATTGGAGCATCTCTATTGCTGTTTCTGCCTTACATAGGCAGCAATTAAAGGGAAAATGTGCTCCTCTATTAGGTCTATTACTTCTTGATTAAATTCTCCTCCAGAAACTCAGGGAGTTGCATGCAGCAGGGAAAACAAGGAATTCCAAAAAAAGGTCTCCCTATAGGGAAGAAGCAATGGCATTCACTTCAACATTCACAAAAGGGCAATTTTATCTAGCTGCTAACAAGTCTGCAGAATTTTAGCCCAAGCTGTGAATGTCTGACAAAGCTTTGCAAACCTTTGAAAGTAGAGAGGGATCTGCTGCTTGAGGCAGGCGACATAGTAAAGACAACATTAGCTCTGATGAAAAAAGCTGTTTCCTTGCTGCAGAGCCATTTCCCCCTCTCCCAGCATGAATTTATATCATGCTATTTGTACAGTTGCTTTCCACAGGAGAAATGTAGTGGTGATTTTCTTTTTTTTTTACTTCCCCTGTAATTCACATGCAGCTTGAATAAATTGAGCATGAGCCCGAAGCATCTGAAAGCAGAGCATGTTTGGATTTTAGACTTTCCTGCTTGTTGCAGTCTATAGTTGGATGGCAAGTTAATAATTAAAGAGAATGAAAGAAAAAACAAACTTCCTGGGGAAGCTGGTGGCCATAGCACCAGGTGCAGCACCTCTGTTTCTGTCTAAATGACATTTGCCCCTACATTTTCCTACCTGGAGGTCTCCCCTTCATCCTCTCCTGCTGTTGATCTTTCTCCCTCTACCACAGGTTTTGCCCCAGTCTGGGAGGCAAGAAAATATTGGTAGAAGGCCAAAGGCAGAGAATAAAAAAATCTTACCATTTAGCTGTGAAGCTTTTACCTTTGACAGCATCACTGCAGGGTGGATGAAACTTTGAGGGGACCCCTGTAGCCCCTAGCCCCAAATGGTGCCCCTCTGCAGCTCTTCATTTCCTGAACGCTCCAGCTTAGTCCTGGCCCCAGCACTGAGTGAGAAATGCCTTCTCACACCCCTGACTGGCTGCTAAATCCTTTCCCAGGCCATGCCTCCAGAAACTGCCTCAGTTCCCATTTCTTTTCTGTCAGCATAGTCATTTTGTCCCCTTTAGGGATATATGAATCTTGTCTGTACAAACCACTAATACTATTCAATAACAATCTGTTTAATAAGCTCATGTGACAGCTATTGATTGCAATATCTACAGGGCTTTAAAAAAATATATTATACCCCCCATGTTGTCTCTGTCTCCCCACTGATTGTCTTTGCTTGCTGTTTTTCTCTCTCCATTTAGTTCCTTTTGTGCAGAACTTGAAGTCCCAGCTGGAGTCCCCCCTCCCAGGACATTGCAGCAGTGCAAATAAGACTAAGTACAACATCTTGGCTAGCAGAATCCTCCCTTAGCTCATAAATTTTGCAGTGTTACATAGATAATTCTTCTATCTTGATACTTTTCTCCCTCTGTTTCTGGAGCATACCATTGTTTAGGTGTGATGTTCCTGGTGAACCATGCACAAGTTTCCCAGCATCACTGCCTCACTGTAGCAATGCTGAGGCTCTGATTTGGAAGTAAAACCATCCACAGACAAAACTGAAACAAGCCACAGAACTGAATTTACTCTCTTGTGCTTCAGAGAGTGATTGGTACATTGAGCCACCTGCCCCACAGGTCCCATCTCTGCCCTGCAGCCTGCTCAGGCTGCCCCATCACAGGCTGCAGAACTCCAAAATCAGATTCAGAGTCAGTACATACAGCAGGAGTCTGCAGTTCATGTCCTGGCTTGGACAAGAGGAACAAGTCATGCAGATTATGAGCAATATTTTTTCCAAATTTTTAAAAATGTTTTTTGGAATGGAAAGGCAATCAGAGCAAGTTAGTGGTCTGCACCATTTGTAGCTTGAGTTTGGAGCCCAATCTCCCAGCTTTGGTTTCTGCTTAAGATGGAATGGTTTATTTGATCTTTTCTTTATCTACTAGGACTGGGGGGCTTTTTTTTGCTAAACATAAAGGTCACACTTGTAGCCTGATGACCATAAACCATGATGTGTCATACTCAGTGTAAAAATTCGTAATATGAAAATAGTTTTGCCTTGATTGTTCATCTTGGGAAAGATACTTTGTGCAGTACCTTTTATTTCAGTTTTATTCTTTGTGAGTAAAGACTGAGCTTTCATAGATCCATCACCTTTTTTGTTTCATAAGAGAACTAATAATTGAAAGAAAGTGATTGTCCAGTTTGAAAAAAGCACTCTGGTGTAACACCACAGATTAAAACCTGTTGGAGCTGTGTAGATGTTGTAAATACTTTGGTACCTACTTAATGTATCCCACATCTTAAATTGGTTAAAAGTTAAAAATAAATAAATAAAAATGAGGGCAGTCCTATTTTTATGCAGGTAACAATATTCCTGCCACACAAAGTTCAATGAGTAGTGGTTAACAGCTGACACAAAGTTGAGCCATGAGCTCTGTGAACAAATGACTAGTCTGAGCTCCACAGTGGGCTTTTTCAAATACCAGCTATGATTATAATTTCAGAAATAACTTATCCCACTGGGCATGGGGGATGATAATTTCAGAGTGCTTTGCAAGTCTATTGAAGTCAGCAACTAACAGGCTTGCCTAATGCCAGGGAGAAGTCTCAAAGCATCAAAGACAAATTAAATAGCATCAATTGAGGTTATAATGTGAAGGGAAAACTATATGTGTGTGGTCAATGGTGTGCTGTGACCACACACAGGGGGACTGTCAATACACACTCTAACCACACACTGAAGGCAGAGGTGTGGCAACAGGGCCACCACTGTGGGGACAGGCTATTCTGCAGCCATGTCCTGGGACTGACTGAGATCCAGAGAGGGACTTCCACAGCAGGCATGTCCCTGTAAGGTCACTCCTGAGAGAGATCTTACTTCTTAAGTGGGAGTTGCCAGCCCTCAGTGCTGTGCCATAAGTATACCTAAGAGGGATACACCCCACCACTCACCCTACAAAGAATTTCATGGGGTGGCCCTGTCCTTCCATTGCCACTCTCAGATTTCCAAATTTTTCTATCATTTGGCATATCCTAATCCTGTTGGTCCTAATCCTCTTGGGAAATAAGTTTCACTTCTTCAAAGTAGAGCTTCCTCTTGGTTATTTTGACATTTTTAACCCAAAACTACTTCACTCTTTTTCCCCTGATTTCAATGTAGGAGCTTCTTCTCTGACAATACTGTTAAAGATTTCTGTGCTCAACATCTCTGAGTCCATTCTGAAGTATGGTGAAGGCAAATTAAACTATCAGTCATGCTACTGGCATATCCATCTACCTATAGGTACTTTTTTTAGTCATTAATAGCAGCAAATTAAGGCTGTGAACACCCATCACACCTAAACATGTGGGGAAAACTGGTGACAAAGTGGGTGTGAAGATAAACCCTCACTCAATGCGCCTAATCTGGAGACATCTGATTTTCTTTTTTGCTTCTCTCATCTGTGACATCCTAATGTGTCTGTACACTCCTGTCATTTGCCGTGGTTAATACTAAGAAAAAGAAATCATGTCTGATGTACCTAAGCATTGTATTTCACCTGTCACAGCAATCCTTCTCAAAACATAAAACCTGACAAGTCCTGAAAACTCCTCACTATGTATAAGTTGGTTGTGGAGTTGAGCAGATGCAAATTGGATGTGAAATGCTTGAAATCCCATGGTATTAAAGCAGAAACACAGACAGGGCTTCGTGCCAGGCCTTGAACCAGGTGTCTGGCATTACTAAGCAGCAATCTAGCTCCAGAGACACCTTTGAAGGCTCCAGGGGCGTAGTTCAAGGATAAGGACACCTTACTAAGCAGGACAGGATGAAAATGAGCAGCACAAAAACCACTGCAAAACCAAATCCCAGTTTTGTAACAGTAACAGCTGGCTAAAGAAGCAGGTGCAACTGAAATATTTTGTGATCCCCAAATTCTGGTCTTCTAAATGAAAGCTGAGTTGCTACAAAGCTATGAATAGCATGAATTGCCAGAAAAAATATCTAAGGTGGTGCATTTGTGAGCTTTTTTTGCATCCCCCAAATGTAAGGATGCAACGATCCTGGTGGATCGCAAGTATGATTTGTGGGTGAGGAGGGATTTCATGTGCTTGTTGTTTTCCATGTGACAGGACACCATCACAGAAGAAAAAGTCCAGAGGATGAAGGAGCAATTCATGTCTGCCTATGATGTCACCGCAGATGGACGTCTGCAAATCCAAGAGGTACCTCTCCCCAGCTCCAGCCTAGGATTCCTTTTACAGAAGGAGGGAGAAATAGGAACTAAACCAGACTTGGTAGATACAGGAGATACAGCCTGTGTGGGGAGGAGGTCAGTCATAGAGTACTCCATTAGCCAGATCTCTTGTTTTGGCATTTATTTCCAAGGTAACAACATGCTCAGCTTATATTTCCTGTACTGGTTCAGCAGCCACCCAAGTTTTTTCGTGTCTTTTTCAGGGTTTGGATTAGTTTGTGGGGGGGTTTATGCATTTACTTTTTTTCCAGCTTGCGAGTATGATCTTGCCAGATGATGAGAACTTTCTGCTGCTTTTCCGAAGAGAAACTCCCTTGGACAACAGTGTGGAATTCATGAGGGTCTGTATCTCCCACCTTGTCTCTTCCCCTTGCACATCAACAGCTTCTTCAGTATTTACACTTCCATCCTCACTGTGGGAAATATGTGGTTATTGGGGAAGCAAAGGACATTCTAACCTGTTCAGGTAGAGAAGATTATACTATTTAATGTATTACCCAGACAAACTGTGGGATGGAAACCTCCATAAGCTGGGCCAACTGAGGAGCCCAAATCCATAAGGTTTCCTTAACTGTGCCCAGTCTCCCTCCAGTCCCTGTCTCTAAGTGTCCCAACACAGACTGCAATTTTTCCAAGACTGCTTGCAGCTAATTTTATTTCACATCCAAAATGGGGGCTTCTGCAGATTAATAGCCAGTTGTGTACAGCCTTTGCTTTTACTCAGGGCATTTAGAGAAGCTGCACATACAAATTAGGTAAAAATCATGGAGGGATTTCTTAGTCTTTTCTTCCTTTTATAGACAGTGTGTCTATTAAATACGTGATAGCAATATGGTACATGTACAGCATCCAAGTGAGTGTAAAAGCCATTGTGTGAAAAGTTTATTTCTTCTGCAATTAATTAAATACTGGATGATACAACAGCTTGCTGATTATGGCAGTCCTGGTTTGAATCTTTACGATGTCACCCAAACAGATGATTAACTGTAATATTTATATGGCTGTATTAATCTATCTCCATTCAGATCTGGCGCAGTTATGATGCTGATAGCAGTGGATTTATTTCAGCTGGCGAGCTCAAAGTAAGTTATTCTAACAAGTTTCTTTGGGCTTGATCTACAGCTCACTGATGTCAACAGGAGCATTTCTGTTGGTTTTGATGATTTGCTGCCTTTTTGACAAATGACGTATCTGGATTGTTCACTCCAAGTTTAAGATCCTTCTAGCCTGGCCACAGGAACCCTGCCAAGAGGGAGGATGATCTGCTGTTGCCCCTTGACTCATTCCATGATCCTTCTTGTCTTGGTGGCCCCCATGCACCCAAGGAGCCCTCCAATCCTGCCTCAACTTGATCTTGTGCTTCTCCCAGCTAAGAAGAGCCCAAGATGTTGTATTTTATTAATGGGATTTCTTCATAATCTCTTACCACGTCCACAGATTTTCTGAATGCTGATTTCTTTTCAAAGCTCAGGCTATTGAGACTGAAGCTTGTTCAGAAACTGTAACTCAAACACTTTGACCCAGCTGGACATAAAAACATGTCCCTGGGCTGCAGACTCTGCAGTGACCTCCTGGCATGTTGCTCCAGCCTGTGCACTAATGAAGAAATAAAAGGGTACTTAAAGGGTTCCACTGAATGGCAAATATTTTGATTTAAGTTAGCAAATATGGCAGGACTTAGTGTTTTCTTTTTTTTTATTTTGTGAGCTAATCATGACTTATTCCAGTATGCCTGCTCTGGGTAAATTTGGTTATTTTCTAATTAATTTGAAAAAAAATATGTTCCAGCTAAAAAAAGAAAGTGAACTTTTTTATGAAATTGAAGACACTGGCACTAGGAATGTGAAATTAGCTCTATGTAACCCTGCTGAATTTGGATTGAATTTCTCCCTGTTGTTTCTTGAATTTATTGCTAAGAGTAAAATCTGTCTCTTTCTTTACTACAGGATTTCCTGCGAGATCTCTTTTTGCAGCATAACAAGATGGTTGCTGAAGTAAAGCTGGAAGAATATACTGATACCATGGTAAGAAAATATAGTGTTAATGTTATATAGTATTGCCTAAAACTCTCCATTGGGGTCAATGTCTGTAGGGCCACAAATTCCCTTTTGAAAGCTGTATCTTCTCCAAGAGATACCTGTAGAGAGTTAGCATATGCTGCTGCTGTTTCTCTTCCTGCACTGGACATCAGCTGTGAGCAGCATTTCATATATTTTTGCTTTCAGTGGAAATGTTTATCACGAGAAAATAGCTCAAATTTGCACCAGAGCAAACTGAGCCCTAAATCCATTTTAGCATAGTAATTGCGGACCATCCATCCTTCTCTGGGGTACATTCAGCCTCATCCAGATCTGCAGCTCTTTCCCTCCCTTCCTGCTAGCAAATCCTTTTGCTCCCAAGACACGTAGGTATCCAGCTCTGCTGCTCTGCAAAGCCCAGCAAGGCTTGCTGACTCCCTGCTGCTTCCCTGGAGCGCTGGGAGGTTGAAAGCTTCAACTGTTGCCTTATTACAATATAGTTTTTATCCTGCAATCAGCAATATAATATTTGGTGTGAGTTTAGCATCAGCCACCAGGATTTCAGAGCAACTTATTACAGCTAACCATCTGAAGACAAGAAAAGGGAAAACAAAAATCTCATTTCTGATGTCATTCTCAAGGGCCTCATTTGAGTTCCGCTAGCAGACATCTATCACTGCAATTTTCTAAATGATTTTCAGATGGGACTGTCTTGATTCTCAGCAAAAAAATCTGTGTTTGTAGCTAAAGAACAGCTTGGTATGCAAGCAAAAAAGGAGCTGCCCACACATATTTGCCATACCACATTCTGTATGTGTGATGCAGCTGTGCCTAGACACGTGAACCTTTACAGCAAAAAGAAAAACTCTATTACACATGTGTAGAATTTTTTTTCATGTTCATAGGACAGTGAAGGGAGAGGAATGCAAGCCACAGAAATTATTTTCCAACTGGTGGAGCCTGAAAAAAATTAAATTCCATAAACTACAGCTATAACAAAACCCTTCCTGGTACTGCCTGCAGGTAGCAAATAGCTGTTATGCTGCTCCATTAAGGTTTCCATCCCCAGTGGCTAATCCTTGATCTGGTGCTGGGGAATAGGCGATCTGAAGCTTGTAGACATCAAGCAGCTCATTTCTTCCAACTTCTTTCCCCTTCCTGTAATTTCCCAAGAAATATCCGTGCTTTCTCCAGCCCCTGCACAGCTAGATATGAATGCAGCCTGAGGCTGACTGCCAGGAGTTCTGATTCCTATTCCCACATTTTTTTATGGATTAGCTTAGTGTCTTTGGAGAAGCAGTTTAGCCTCTATGCTACAGAATGAGATTTGATCTGGGAACAGGGATGCTTTGTGTGTCTGGGGAAATCTATAATCTGAAATGCAAATCTGGCTCATGAGGACAAAATTTTGCAAAGCCCAGTGCCAAAAGAATCAGGGTTGTTAATGCTTATTAGAAAATGAGGACATGGTTGATGATATTTTTTCCCTTGCAATTCTTTGCTATAAACTGAAGATCAAGGATGTTTACAAACACACCGGATCCCAAGGGCTAAAGCAGGATGTCAAATTACAGCGTGTATAATCTTACCTCGTGATATCCTGCAGTAAAATAGAGGATATGAATCCTGTACATCATGGCAAAGTATCCACATGGATAGCATCTCTATAGTAGCAGATGCACTGCATGAAGTGATTGCATGGGAACTTATCTGAAGCAGGAAGGCAAAATTACAGAGAGGGAAGAAAGATTCAGTTTTACATTTGCAGTGCTGGATTAAAAGGAGCTCAAGGAGCCAAGACCAAAGCTATGACATCAAGTTTCCAAGGGCTTTATTTCTCTACTTTTCACATGGAGTAGGGAGCTACTGAAGTGCAGAGTCCTGGTGGGACTCTGCTCCCATCACCACTCTGTGGGAAAACAGCCTGGAGGACACACAGATGGATGGGTGACAGTTGTCCTTACCTTTCATTATGAAGCTTTCTGTTTTATCATTAGCAGCTAGCAATACCATTCCCTTTACTGTATTTCTCCCTCCTACTACTTTGCTTCCAGTCTTTTCTCCATGTAGAGTGCAAGGTCTTTTGGAAAAAACCTGTTTCTTCTGCACATGGCTAAAGGGCCTCCCCAGGTTCTCTCTGTCCTACTCAGGGCTTTCAAAAGCCACTGTAATAACATTCAGTTGAAATAAGCTGTGTCCCAAGGAGCTGTAAACCCATCTGTCTCCATAGAACTTCACAGATCTCTGCTCTCTCTTCTGTACATCCACAGTTGCCTGCACACATCTTAAGCAGCTACTGAAATACTGAGGGGAACCTAGAGCTGTCTGGAGAGAAGACAGAAACTAGCATGAAAGGGGAAAATAAAACAATTTATGATACTGTGTTTGGTATTTGCAGCTTTAGTTTGTGAGAGGTAGGAGTAGTTGTCATACTGTCTAGGGCTCTCAAAATACTTGCCACTTACTTATGCTGCTATGAATAATCCTATACCACATTTTAAAAAGCTGGGAAGAGGGAGAAATCAGTTGTCTCTAGAAGGGAACACAGCTTTATCAGATTTCTCAGAAGCCATTTCTGAAGAAGCTATTCTGTTTCCTTTTGACCTGGACAACCCCTCTTCAGAAAACACTGGTACAGATCAGGATAGAGTTTGATAAACCCTTGGGGAAAAAAACAGGCAGTGAACCCATTAGCATTGCACACGCCCCATGAGCCTGCTATATAAAATCTTTAAGGGTACTGAAGCCACTGGGTAAAGTCACAAAAGCAGAGCATTTCAATCCTCAAGACTCTTCAGCAACCCTCTGCTGAGGAAACCCCTTTGCAAGCAGAGATCTTGGTAGTTTTCATGCTTAAGTGTATATAAAATTATAGTCATTAAGTAGATATTAATTTCTATATTCATGCACCCATTTTGCATGAGAAGACACAGGGTCAAGTGCAGTGAGAACCAACACTACCTGCATCCCACCTGAAGGATAAAACATTTTGTTACACACAGAGAATTAGAACCAGAGAAAAGCTTAAAAGCAGCTTTTAGTGACTATTAATCACAGACCTTTATTTTGTTTGTTTCCTTCTCTTTATATCTCTCTCAGGGCAAATAATTCAGGTTCATAATCACATTGCTTTCCAAAGTACATGTGTCTCTGCTTCTGTGTATTTCTGTGTCTCTGTTTCTAGTGTTTTTCTGTCCTTCTTTACGACGCCAGACTGGGAAAGTAGCGACATTTCCTGTGCTAAATTCAAAGCCTATGGCAGTGATGATTTTGCACTTTAAAAACCCAAGATGCAACAACTCTTTATTTTGCAAACCCAGCTCTTAGTTATTATGCTCAGTGTCCCTCAGAGTGCATGGACCACATTCAAACAAACAGAACTAAGACTTCCCTGGTGCACTGCCATTCAAATGTCAGTGAACTAATTTGTGCAAATACTTGGAAACATGGGGCAGCTTGACAGTAAAAGTAAAGGCATCATTTTCTAAACCATACTGCTGGATGCAACAAAGCTTTTAGTAAAACTGAGTGCTGCTGAAACACGTCAGACTTTACCACATTGAGGTGTTTCAGATCAGCCTGGCAGCATAAGTGTACCTTTTGAGAGTGTAAACTGAAAATCCATCAAGTTTAATATTTCCAGTCTGTGTATAAAGGCAAAAGAAACAATCTCATAATGATTCCAAATATGTATTCTTGTCATGGTGTACGCTTTGACACATGGAATGGGTACCCTCTGCTGTTCTTTATGTACTCACATCCACAATTAGTAGATCAGATCAATGCTCAAAATTTGAAAGTTTAATTAATAAATGCTCTCCCAGGCTTTCCCCAAGTAATACAGCCCAAGATTGCCATGCAGTGGGTAAGCATGAGCTCTGGTTGTCCAGATAATAGGATTAGGTCTATCTTATTAGCTTTGGCGCCTGAACTAATTCAGTGAATGCTATTCCATCTTCCCTGTGTGTTTTCCATCTTTCATGTGAAAGTCACTAGAAAAGAATTAGCTTGGCCTAGTTCTTCCAGCCAAATTTCTCTTTTCCTTCTGTTGACTGGTAAGGGCAATCAAAATATTACATATTTGTAATTTTTTTTCAGTATGCTTATTACAGAAAAAGGTGAAATAATTTGAAAACACAAAGATTCTCTCCTGGTATTGCAGAAACAGAGCTGAATGAAGGAGACCAGAGAGAGGAGCTGGTTTTCTGTTAGCAGACATGGTCAGCCACTGAAAATTGAAGGTTAAGCTCAAAGATAGGGTGCAAGTGAAGCAAATTGACTGGGGATGTTGCTTTTCATTAGTGTTCCACTAAGGAAAGTATTTTCTCTTCAGTTAAATGTGGTTTAATGTGGTCTGTGCTACTGCTGGAATATTGCAAAGGCTTCAGAAATGGATAGTGTCAAAAACCATCAGCTCAGAAAACTCATGAAGCAGAAAGACTTCCATATCTAAATTATCACCTCTAATCTACCTTGTTTTTATTCAGGGTTCACGCAGCTCTTCAGTTACCTGGCTAATTGCAACTCCTGAAGCTGTGGAAACACACTGCACCCACAAAGTAGAGCAGATGCAGGGCAGGTGGGACACTCAAAGTGTTTATTTATTTATTCTGTGGAAGAGGAGATGAGACTTGAAATATTTCACTGAAATAGAGATTCAAGGCTTGTCTCAGATAGGCTTATGATAAATCAATAATGAGCCCTATATCTGCTTCTTGGATTGGGAGCCACCAGGTCTGTCCTGGTCCCTGAATCTGACACTACAAACAGCATTTATAGGTGTTTATCAGCAAGTTTGTATGTAGGTGAGGACCTTGTGGCTATAGAGCTGAACTTCACCCAAAAGCTCTGTGTGTTTGCCTTCCTGAGGCATCACAGAGGAATCAGAATATCTGAATCACAAGTCCAAGCTGGCTTTTAGTCTCGGGAGAGTAATTTTGAGATGTACAGAGAATGGGAGAAAATAACACTTTTGAGAACTCAGAAATATGCACAGGAGAAACCACATGAATTCAAAGACTGCTTAAGGTGTGCTGCTTAAGGACATTGTATGTTTGCATGAAGAAAAAGCTAGTGCCTTCAGTCAGAGTCCTGAGAGCTTTGCCTTGAGCTCCCCACCAAACCACGCCAGAAAAATCACTTTATGGTGACTTCTTACACACCCTGTGGGAACTAATGCTCCTCTGTGGCCTAAATGGAGGGACAGGAGCAACATTTTTAGAAGCATGTAAGCTACTGTAGAGCCTACTACATTCCTACTGCTCTAAAGTTGGTACTTTATCTGTCTGGCTAAACTGAGTTTGTCTCCATAATTGTTCCTTACAGCCTATTTTCCAAGTAATAGTGTAAGCTGGATGGTGCAAAGCTACCTGTGGTGAGGAGTCCGAAGAAGTTAGCCCTTACTAGCCTTATTGGGTACTTCCCTTTCTCCTCACACACCAAGCAAAATCAGATTAGGCACTTAGGTTCCATTTGGAGAAAGGCTTTAAAAATCTTATCTGGGGTGATTTACTTCTAGAAGGAACATTAGACTTTTTCTGTTGTCTGCAAAATAACTCCTTTATCAGCCAGGCACTGAAAGCTTAGATTTGTCTCTCTGATGGCAGCTAAAGTCTGTCATTGTGAGGATATTTCTCACTTTGTTAGCTCTAGTGGGGGCAGCTCCAGTCACGTCCTATTGTCACTCCAGCAGAGATCAGGCAAAAGTCCTACATAGCGGTGGGATAAAAGATGAGGCAGAAGGCAGGATGGAAGAAATTAGATAAGATGGAAAGGGACAACTTGAACTGATGCACCATGAGAGAAGTCCTCAGGATGGCTTTGCAGCTTTATTCATCTCTCCAGCTCTAGGGCTGAGGAAGATTCAGAGGTCTTTCTTCTGTCATTTATTGGCCCTGCACAGAGTCCAAGGTCAACAGAGGCCAGTGAAAGGTTTTCCTTGCCCTCTCAAGATGTGATTTTTCTGAAGAACAGGATGTGAGCCTTCAGGTATTCATAGGAGTTTCATACCATCTTTCGGTGAGATGAAAAGAGGGCCCATACTAAGTGCTCTTCAGAACTCCTACCCAAATCTCAGTGGCATAAATCACACAAAATAATGAATGGAATAAAATCCTGTTGCAGAATCTTCTTGAAACACAGTACATTTAAGGGTTACCATAGACTCACCATCCTGAGCATAGATGCCCACCCTCAAGAAAGGGGCAAGCAGGAGGAAGCACTGACAAAATAGGCATCCTGTTCATGCAGGGGCTCCCTTTGAAACTGCATCTCTCCAGATAATATCTCTCTTCATGGATGTGTCAGGCTCTGTCCCACTTTGACCACTGGAAAACACTCAGGATCTTGTCCTGGCTCTTCCCAGAGCTCCCACATGATCAGGCTGTGTCATAGAGGATGGTCCTCTCCCTCTAAGCCACCTGAGATGGGGACTAGTATCTCTTCTCTGTCTGGTGTGCAACTAATTACACGAAAAATTTGTATTGACCTTGTTATTTATAACCCACAAGTAATCAAATGAGATTCATGAAGGTAAGATTAAAGCATATTTCATTGCTGAGTATCTAACAAAGAATGGAAACCCATCTTAGTAAAATACACATCTTTCTTCCCCTACAATGTGGGATACATTTTTTCTAGAATTTTGATTCATGAGTTATTCAAGTTTGCAGCTCATTTAACATCCTCCTCTCTTTCCCTGTAACAGACTTATTTTTGCCTTGCAGAGAAACATGGTACCACAACAGAGAAATAAGTAAAAAAAAAATCTGGTGGTGGCTCATCAAAAAGATCATATTAAGAAAAAAATAATATTTAGGAATGTCTATCTTTTGTGGTAATACAGATTAACCTCTTGATGTTGGCAGCCTGAATCTCCTTCTCAGTTTTGCCACTCTCTGATGGCAGGCTTTGAGCCTAGCAAAGCCCATCCACTTTAGCAGCATAAAATCCCAGCTTGAGTTTCTATCATCAGGTGACATTTGAACTTCAGCCACTCAGTAGCCACAGCAACCATAAAAGATAAGGATGGACTTAGGCTGGAAGTATTTAGACTTCCCCTCTTTTTTGGGGTAACTTTTTCAGGGGGCACGGTGAGGCCAGTATTTAATTTCTTAAGGCATTTGCTGGAGACCTGTCTTTAACCTTGTGTCAGACAGGGAGGGGACAGTGCTAGTATTTCATCACTTGGATTCTCACTGTCAGAAACCAGGAGGGTTTTGCTATGGGTTTGTGCCATCTCTACACTTGATGCTGGCAGATGCTGCTGTGCTGTCTGGGGTTTGGGCAAACCCCCTGAGCAAGCAGAGCTGAGGACACAGGACAGAGCAGAATGCGTATTGTCTTTTTTGGTATGTGTTTTCTCCACATGGTCTGTCTATTTTATCTCAGTCTTCTTGATTTTTAGATGAAAATCTTTGACAAGAACAAAGATGGACGACTGGACCTTAATGACCTGGCAAGGTAGGCTTTCATAATAATGATTGGTTTTTTCTTGCAAGGGTAGATCCAAGCAAGGTGATTATTTCCCTCTGAGGACATGCATTTGAATCCTATCTCATTTCAAATTAATTCAGGTACTCTGATATAGGCATCCCAGGTCTATAATGCATGATCCCTCTCTTAATAGTCCAAGTATCTAGAGGCAGCAATGCTAAGCAGTGTCAGGACTTATTTGTGCATCACCAGCATGCTCTGGAATGATCTCTGCGACCTCTACAATGCTCCTCAGGAGGTGAAGAAGCAGCCAGTGACACTATTTCTGCAAAATTGACAGAAATCTCTTTGAGCAGGCAGGGTCACAGATGTGTATTCAGTTCATATCATCAAGCAAGGACTGCAAAGAATTTTTGCTACTTGTTTGAGGAATAAAAGTATCAGCACAAAAGAGAATTCTGATGTCATTAAGAAAGGATTTGGAGGGATAAGATTAAGATAATTGTGAATGAAGTTGGGGACTCAGTCATGGACCTTTGTCTCTTTTCTATCCCTAATACCTCACAGGTTTTTAGGTGATTTTCACTGCATAGAGAGTATGCCTTTCTGTAAATGCATGTGCAATGAGTGGAGGAGACTTTAAACATTCAGCTAGTCTTAAAACACAGTTTGAGGGGATGAGAAGAGAGAGGTGCTGGTTTGTCAGAGTTACTTTCTGCTTGCCATCACTATGAATGTCAGCAGAAATAAATGCAGTGCATGTGTCAGTCTGTTTTGACTGCTGAATATATTAAGAGATACAGAGTCAGTCAGTGTCCTCAGAGAGGACATCTAAAGGAGATTGCTGTTGCATTTCCCTTTTAAATACGGTTCACTACTGCCCCCTTGCCCTGTGCCAGCTGAGGCTCCTCCTGACCTGAACATATTTCTCAGATCCTAAACCCTTCAGCCTGCAGATACTGCTCAAGATGCCTGGTGTCAGAGGCTCCATAAACCTCTGGGGAAGCAGAGCAGCTGGAGCTTTTATTGATGGGGCTTTGGGAGAGACGAGGGGGCAGGAGAAGAATTTGGCAAGTGTAGGTGCTCAGGCCAGTATTACTTTGTCCTTTATTTTTACAGCCACCAATTCTCCCTCCAGTAGAGAGAGATAAATTACTCCTTCCTTTAATGTCCCCCAACAATCCATTTATGAGGAGCAATTGCCCGGTAGCTCTCACTTTGTAGGCTGACCACCTCCCTTGCACTGGACCACCAGAGATGCTCTGGGAGAAGCATTGGTGATAAAAAAACACTTTTGCAATAAGCCAAAGGGTGCTTGCATGTGCTCCTGTAACAGTCCTCCATAAATAACCACACAGGAGATTTACTTTTTTAAAGGCTTATAATCTAAAATCTCTTTGCTTTATGAACCAGAAAAGTTCAGAATAGATCATCTGCAGATGACAAAGCAGAAACATCATAATTTACATCTCTCTATTCAGGATTCTGGCACTTCAGGAAAATTTCCTTCTTCAGTTTAAAATGGATGTAAGTAGTACTATTTTTTGATGCATCAGTCGTGTTTCTCTTAACTAAGACAACCTGGCCCCAAACTTGAATCTTTTTCATTATTGTTTGTAATTTGCTTTTCTCTCCACACGCAGGCTTGCAGCACAGAAGAAAGGAGAAGAGATTTTGAGAAGATCTTTGCACACTACGATGTTGTGAGTCCCAGAGGCTGTTCCATTGAGGCCTTAGGATGACACAGATTGAGCATATATGGCTCAGATGTTTTCCTCCAACTGGGTGCTGTGGGGATCACTCAGGAGCCCCGGCTGTGCCCAAACCCATGGGCTAGACTGGCCCAGGCACCAGCTTGGGAAAGAAGGTGGGGAATAAAGGGGAGGGATGTTCAGGGACTTCATGACAAACAACCCATTTTGACCTCCACCATCACCATGACTGTCACTGCTGCATCCTCCTGCAGGTGACACAAGGGCCAATGGTGACTTTAGCAGTCTCTGTCAGTTTGGGATCTGTATCACTACCCTGGAAAATAAAATCCCTTCCAGTACTGACCCAAGGGTTATTTAGGGTGTCTGGTCCAGGATGGACATGATCTCCTAACTACATGTTTGAAATCAACAATTCAGTGCCACTTCTGACAGTCACACCACTCTTTTGGGGTGTTGACCAGTAAGGCTCACAGAATGGTGGGAAAGATTGCTACTGAAGGGAACAAAAGATTTGTAAAAAAGGAAGGCATTATAGAGTTTAGTGACTGGTTGGACCTACTGACCAGTAAACACTGTCAGGTTTACAACTTAATGGAGCATTTTGTTGTTTCTTCCACCTTTCAGAGTAAAACGGGAGCACTTGAAGGTCCAGAAGTGGATGGGTTTGTCAAAGACATGATGGAACTGGTCAAGGTAGCTTCATGGTTCTACTTACTAGTATCCTATACTTCCGAGCAGAAGGTGCTTGATTTGGCAAAGTTATGCAGACAGAGAAGCCAGTAAATATGTGGCCTCAAATCGCACTTCAATAAGCAGCAGAAATAGTCTCATAGTCTCAGCATCTCACTGTAGAGCATTTCACCATATCACAGGAATTCTGCCTGACAAATTAATACAGATTCACACAGCAGCTATTTAAGAAAGGTCCATTGTATCCCATACTCAAAATAAGATAGATCTTCCAGCACCACAAACTGTTGACATGGATCAGTTATCACAAGTTCTTTGTTCTATTTTCATGGTGGATATGGTCCTCTCCAACATTATCTCATTGTTTATTAGCCCCTTCCCCATTCTCTATTCTTTTCCCTACCTTATATGAGCTGAGGTGGGGTCAAGCTGTTTGATTGATCCACCTTTGGATGGATTTCCCAGCCACTGTACACTGCTGATCCACAGGGCTGGGGAAATCTGGAAATGTTTTCTCTTTCAGCAATGTTTTTCTCTGTTATCTACAGCCCAGCATTAGCGGGGTGGACCTGGACAAGTTCCGCCAGATCCTACTCAACCACTGCGATGTGAACAAGGATGGGAAAATTCAGAAATCTGAACTGGCTTTGTGTCTTGGGCTTAAAATGAATCCATAGCTGGAAGAGTCCTCATGGTTGTGTTTCCCTTTGTGAGATTTGCCTGCTGCTCCTTGTAGAAGTGTGTCCTTGCTGCCAGGCAAGTGGTGGGGAACAGGGGCACTGTGCTGCCAGGTGAAGAGGTGGCAGTGGGCTCTGCATGGAGAGGCTCCTCACTCTGCCATTCCCTTTGTGGCCTTCACTCACTGCTGCTGTCACTTGTGGGTCCCCTTAGCAATGCTTCTGCTTACAAGCACAGCTGAAAAGGTTTTGCTGTTCTCTTTCCCCAAGACAGGGACAAGCATCTCCCTGAAAACCATCCCTCCATTTTCTCCCAGTGCAGCTTCTAGGTGCTTCTGATGGTCACCTTTATGTGTGAAGTGATTATTACTTTGGCGAGCATTGTGCTTTGTCTGTGCATTTAGAATGCTGGGTGGGTGACGGTGTATTTGTGCAGAAATAAAATCACAGAAATTCTGTAAGAACTGGGTCTATATGTTGTGTGTGGAAAGGCATCTGCTGCAGGCCATATACAGTAGCCATTTTATGTAAAATACAGTAAATGGGTTTAACTCTGCCAGGAAATGAAACATGGTAGATCTTTCCCAGGGGGAATTCACTGACACCATGAAATAATCTCACCTCTAGGATGCAGCCATATCAGAAATACTAGGCAAATTTACCATAAGCCTGAAAAACTGGGAGGACAGAAGTCTAATAAGAGTAACTCTCTAATCTGCATGCCTTTTTTTAAAAATCCAAAATAGTAAATATGTGTTACCACTATTGAACTTAAATCTGCCAGTCACTCCTGGGCCATGAGTGTAATCCTAGAGCCTAATGGCAGCTGCATCATTTGCACCATTTATTTCGCTACTCCAAAGGCTTTGACTTCTCGCTGAGGAGACAAGCTGCAGCGGGGGGCAGTCCGTGCTGGGGAAAGGAATCTGGACAAAAAACGAACAAGAAGCTGGTTTTTGGGGCTTTTGGAAGGCGGAGAAAGCTGCGAGGCCGGGAGGAGGTGCCCAGTGAGGGAACGCGGGGCGGAGCCGCTGCCCCGGCGGCAGCTTCAGACGGGGAGAGAACTCACCAAGGGTCCCGGTCCGTCCTCACACAAAGAAAAGGGTCTTTCACCCGCGGAAACAAGCGGGAAGCGGCCGTTCCCTGGCGTTAACGAGGGCGGTGGCAGCGGCTGTGAGGAGTTAACGATGGCCTCCCCCCGGCGGAGGCTGCGCTGCCAGCGGCAGGCAGAAAGTGTTTGTGAGCGCAGAGAGCGCTGTCCCAGAGCAGGGCCGTGTCCCGGGAAGCGGCTGCGGGCGCTGCTGGAGCCTCTCGCTGCTGCCGAGGGGTAACTCTGAGGTGCCTCTGCGCTGTGAGCAGGGGAACCGTCTGCTCAGTGCCATGGCGGAGGGAGCTCCGGGAAGAAGGGCTCAGGTCCGTCAGAGAAACTGAGGCAGAGATGGACTTTTAGAGCAAGGCATTGCTCATCTTAAACAAAAACCGAAGCCCCTGTCAGACAGGAGCCAGGACCACGGTGCCCCTGCAGCCTGCCCTTGTCAGGCAGAAGGCAGAACCCTAAAAGAAAGGAGTGGAGCTCATCTTTAACCAATTCTGATGGGTGAGNTGGGGCAATGGGTGAGGCTCCCTCCCTGCCCACCTCGGCACCTCCAGTTCCTCTGAACAGGGCCGAGGTTCTGGCTGTTGAAGGCCCAACAAATGAAGATGTGAAGGACAGCCCTTCACTGTCAATGTCTTGCAATTGGGGAGGCCATTGCTGTAATAAAAACCTTATCCACAAGGAGAAGAAGATAGTTTTTAGTCATTGGAGATTCCCTGTTAAGGGGAAGGCAGAGCCCACTCACAGGGAAGTCTCTGCTTTCGTGGAGCCCAGTTAACTGGTTAAGGATGTGCCCAGGAACCTCCCAGACCTGTTAAAGTCATCCCACTGCTTATGTTCCAGGTAGGTGGAGAGGAGACTGTAACTCATAGGCCCAGGGCATTCAAAAGAGACTTTAGGACCTTGGGAAAGTTATTAAAGGAATCTGGTTCATGGGTTGCTTTTTATTTGTTCTTTCCGTTAGGATGAAATGACATTGGAATGGATGAATGTATCAGATCAGCCAATACATGGCTCTGTAGCTGGTGTCACCAACACAATTTGGGATTGTTTGACAACTGGATGGCTTCTGCAGTACTAGGAATGTGATCATCAGGTGAGGGACACTTGTCCCAAAGGGGAAAGAGGGTCTTTGCCCAAGAGATGTCAGGGCTAATTGATAGAGCTCTAAATTAGATGAGAAGGGGGAAGGGGCAGCTGGGCTGGCAGCAGTGGGGCAGGGCTCTCTAACATCCATGAAGACCAGGAGACCTCCCATTTCTCTGGGGTGCAATCGGCTGCTGGGCTCAGTCCCTGAAATGCCCATGCACCAATGTAGGCAGCTTGGGGAATGAACAGGAGTTAGAAATCTGTGCTCAGACAGGAGATTGTGATCTGGTGACAATCACAGAGACATGGTGAGACAGCTCACGTGACTGGAGTGTGGCCATGGATGGCTGTGTCCTTCTCAGGAAAGACAAGCAAGCAAGGGAAGGTGGTGGAGTTGCACTTTATGTGAGAAAGCAACTAGAATGTACTGAGTCCTGCCCAGGGATGGATGAGGAGAGAGTTGAGCATGGGTGATACTGTTGTGGAGGCCTATTGCAGGCATTCAGATCAGGATGAAGAAGTCAGCAGGACCTTCTGCAGGCAGCTGAAGGCAGTCTCAAGAGTTATTGTGGGGGATTTTGACTACCCTGATATTTTCTGGAAGGCCCACTCAGCCAGCCATCCACAGTCCAAGAGTTTCAACCAGTGCACTGATGACAGCTTCCTGATCCAAATGGTGGATGAGCCAACTAGGAGAGAAGCACTGCTAGATCTTATCCTCACTAACAAGGAGGGACTAGTACCTACCACAGCATAGTGCTTAATATGCACAGGACTCCCAAATGTGTCATTTTATTGTTTATTTTCCCCATTTGTTTAATTGGTAAACTCCTGGATCTAGAAATCAGTGTGTGAATTTCACACACACACAGAATATCAGGAATTGGAAAGGACCTTAAGAGATCATCTAGTCCAGAGAAGTGCCAGAGAAGAAGCACCTAGACTAGATCATACAGAAAGGCATCCAGATGGGTTTTGAACGTCTCCAGAGAAGGAGACTCCACACCTTCTCTTGGCAGCCTGTTCCTGCTGTCAATAAGTTTGCTCAAATCAAAGCTGTTCCTTTGCCTCCCTTTTCATTGTGAGTTATTGGAGATCCTGCCCTGGACTCCTGTCATACTCCATGCTTGTCTCAGCCCTTCTTATTTTTGGCACTTGACATAGTTTTTTTTTTTCTAGATGACTTGCCATGACAACTTTGTTCAGGAGACACTTCCTCAGACAGCTTTTGTTGACTGTGTAGAACTGATATTCATGAGAAATTAACATTTATTGAGCTTTTCAACTCAAATCCATCTCTTGTTGAACTTGACTGGTTTCACTGAAAATGGATTGTATGGAAACACAGTCTTCCATCATTTTGAACCTCAACAAGCTGCTAGCTTACCCCTTCCTCCAATTTCCTGAGACAGTCTTAATCCCAGTTTCCTCGTGTGCCAGTTTGTCCCTTGGTCTGTGCAGTAACAAACTAAAAATATCACACGCTCACCTCATTCCCCAGTCTTAATGCACTCCAGCAATCCCACATCATTGACACCCAAACTGGAACCAGATGAGATGTTTAGGAATCATAACATTTAAGTTTTGACAGTGCTTCATTTTCAGTAAAATAAAATTCTCCCTTTGTTCTCTCGAGGTTGCTTTAAATAGCAAGCCTGGAGCTGCCTGAATAGCTCTCAAAAACTGCTCTTTATTCCAACTGAATGATTAGAATTGATCATCAGCCTAAGAGAGGGGCTCAGAGACTGGGAAACGAGTACAGTATTTTGATTCATCTGCTTTCCTGTTTGTGTAGCAAAAGAATAGTGTCAATATTAGTGAAAGCAATTGAGACTAATGCAGCCAATAAGACTATCCAAGAATCATCTGCCACATTGTAGTAGGAACTCTTCACAAGCAACACCTTAATTACAGCTATTATCCCTTAAAATGGCTGGGTAACACTTGCATTAATCTGATTTGAAGCAGAAAGTTGCTGTTACATAGTGAGATGTTAAATGTGGCTCTGCTGTATAATTACATGGGGTAAAGTAACTATGGAAGTCATTTTTCTATGAAGGTCATGCTGACTGCTAATGAATAGCTCTCATTTTCTGGCTCTTTGTTGCACCTGTATTTTTGCTAATTCCATGGGAATTGCATCTCATTTTCAAGGAACAATTTAAGGCACATGGGAAGAGGGGTGGAGAGGAAGAGTGCCACTTAAAACTGTAGTGAGAGAGAAGAATAAGGGAACAATTCCCCTAACGCTAAGAGATATCATAGAATAGTTTGGGTTGGAAGGGACCTTAAAGATCACCAAGTCCCAACCCCCTTGCCATAGGCAGGGACACCTCCCACTAGATCAGGCTGCTCAGTGCCTTGTCCAGCCTGGTCTTGAACACCTCCAGAGAGGGGGCATTCACAACCTCTCTGGGCAACCTGTTCCAGTGCTTCACCACCCTCACTGTAAAGAATTTCCTTCTTATGTCAAGTCTAAATCTACCCCCTGCCAATTTACATCTACAAGGATCACCCACTGGGTCCCAGAGGTAAAACCATTTCCCTTCCCTCTCTCATTTAGCTGGGCAGCACTGGTTTTCAGGAGCTCATCCCATGGCAACGCATCCTGCTGCCCATCTGCCCTAGGCTTGGCCTTTATGCCCCTCCTCTTGGATTTGTTCCTTCACATTTGCTGTTGTCCAAACAAATGAATTTTCCCTGCCCTCTTGTTGTGCTGGAAACTTCACGTGAGTGATGGGAGAACTGGAATAGGTGTTTCTGTCTAGGAAAAATGTTTAGTGCAGTGGTATGCACAATGCAAACAAATGCTCAGTCTGCACCTCCTCTATCATCTGGCATCTCTTTAGATGAGCCATTTCAGGAAAAAATTAGTCCAATCAGGTTTGATGGAGACACTACAGTCCAAAAGAGTTATTATTAGTCAAGGTGGCTGCAGAACAAACATCTGTCCCAGGCTCAGAAAGAGCTGGTCTGGAGTCCCTGCTCTGCCTGGCATCAAGACTGTGAAGCTTGAATGATTTCAATCTGCTTAGTGTTACCAGGGGAAGGTTTCTGTTGTGAATGACAAGAGCTTGTAACTAAATGTTGGAAAATAGCCACCATAGTTTGAAGTGTACTTTAAAGGGATACACTAGCAATAGTGTCCAGCATGTTCCCAAAAAGAAGAAACCCTTAGGGGTGCCAGTGTCCACAGGCAGAGTGGGACATGGGCTGCAATTTATGATGAATGTCTCCCTTTAGTGTCACCCTACACCAGACCCCAGTAACCAAGCCCAGGGAACGAACACCCAGGGGTGTTATGGTGGAACATGGAAAATTCAAGCCCTAAATTGATTTTAAATCCAGCTCCACCCTGCATTCCTGACAGTAATATTTGTACCAAGTCTCCAAGGCTATGCTTTGTAAGATAATTAGCACCTGACTGCAGAGAGATATGAGTCACCACTGATAGGCACTGAAGAAATGACCTTTTATGCATTTCTCTGGGAGATGGGTTTTAATGCTGCCGCACCATGAGGCTGAATCCTCTGCCCCAAAACTGCCACCAGCTGGAGGAGCCCTCTTGACTCTGATGGAGACCAGCCAGGTCAGGATGACAGGAAAAATGGCTATGGCTCCACTACCAAAGCTTTTAAAGGTGCAGGTTTTTAAGTAGTGTCAGTGCTAGAAAGTATCAGCATTAAGGCTTCCACAAGTTGCCACCACAACAGGATTTTTCTAGCTCTGAGGTAGGATGTTGTTAGGGCCATGTCTGCTTTGTACTAATAGCAGTTATCAAGGAGTTTCTTGCAGTTGGTAGAGCTGAGGAGAACATGTTCTCATTTTTTTATTACCTTTAAAGTCTCATGTAAGATGTCACTCCTGGTAACTCATAGAGAGGAAGATGGAGAGAGATACAATCAGAAATTTCATTTGAGTGGCTGTTTGAACAGATTGCTGTCATCTGTCACTTTGGCTAACATGTCTCTAACCTTGATGGTGTGGCCAAACACAGTTTTTATTTACTGATGTTAATCCTTAGGAAACGGGTTCACTTTTTTAGTGGATGAAAAATAGGAACGAGCAGGCTGATAGAGTTTTCTGTGACAGCAGAGGTAAGGATGTGCCTGAGAAATGTTGGGTCTAGGTAAAGACCTAGGCAGGAACATGGAAGAATATAGCACCAGTGCTTTAGGCAAGCCCTGCTGCACCTGGACTGAGGGCAGACAGTTGCTGTAGCTTAAGGGAAGAGCAATGAGTTCTTCAGACACACTGACCAGACATTGGGAAACCCATGAGTGCATATGAACTTCAAGCCAATCCACTTTTTTTAATGTCTTCCTGCAAGTGGAGAGCATTGCACGCGACAGCTCAGATGATGCACGGTGCTTGCCAAGGCACCACAATAACTTGATTGTTTGCCTAAGACCTAATTAATGAGCTCATCAGAGGCAACTGTTTCCTACTTCCTGATGAGTAAATGTGTACAGGAGCATGGGCATGAATCCGGGATATTTCCTCATTGTTAACTGACACTGATCTGCTTTGGTTTGAGCTATGACAAAGATCATAAACACATCAACAGATTCTTCAATTTTAATCATAAGGCATAAAACACTA
Organism: Turnix velox; assembly: GCA_013400935.1. Taxonomy (NCBI): domain Eukaryota; kingdom Metazoa; phylum Chordata; class Aves; order Charadriiformes; family Turnicidae; genus Turnix; species Turnix velox. The sequence continues at coordinate 29,552 of VZTY01020724.1, forward strand.
ATAAGCAAGGCATATTATAAAGACCTTAAGGAAATGATACAACAATGGGATGGCACTCCAGAATTTCTTTAACCATGGCTGTGTGATGCAGAGATCGTACTTTTTCAAAGAGAATTTCTTTTTAGTCATAGAATCATAGAATGTTTTGGGTTGGAAGGAACCTTAAAGATCATCTAGTTCCACTCCTCACCCCTCAATAGGCAGGGACATCTCCCACTAGACCAGGTTGCCCATTTCCTTGTCCAGCCTGGCCTTAAACACCTCCAGGGATGGGGCTTCCACCACCTCTTTGGGCAACCTGTTCCAGCGTCTCACCACTCTCACAGGAAAGAACTTCTTTCTTATCTCCAGCCTGAATCTCCCTATTTCAATTTGCATCCATTACTCCTAGTTCTGCCATCACATATCCTATTAAAAAATCCTACCCCAGCCTTTCTCCAGGCCCCTTTCAGGTATTGATTAGCTACTATGAAGTTCCCCCTGAACATTGTCTTCTCCAGGCTGAACAACCTTAACTCCTTTAGCCTGTCCTCAGAAGGGATGTGCTTGAGCCCTCTGATCATGTTCATGGCCCTCCTCTGGAGCTGTTCCAACAGCTCAATGTCCTTCTTATGTTGAGGGCTCAGTACTGGACACAGTACTCCAGGTGGGACTTCACCAGAGCAAAGTAGATCTAGAAATGGAAGATCCTATGGGCTTACCACTAATAACATTCACACAGCAGTGTTTAAATTTTTAAGAGCTAGAAATTGGCTCATTTTAAGTGTCTAGGTTCCAATATATTTTAGTGCGTTCTGCCTCCTCCCTGCTTGCTGACTACAAAATTTAGCATGTTCTTTCCCTGGCCATCACTTCTGCTCTCCTGCTGGTGGGATTCAAAAGTGTTTCTGCCAAATCCTGGCATGCAGTGGTTGTGAATCAGGCCACACAGACTCAAGCAGCTGCTTTTAAAAACCATGAAATCTCAATTTTTTCCCCTTTCCTCTCCTTGCCTCCCACCATCTTTCCCTTGCTTTTCCTTTTTAAAAGTACCTGTAGGATTCTTTCTTTCCTGTCTTTTGACTCCAAAGCCTCTTGGCTGCCACATCTGCAAGCTTTGCCCTGTAATGTAAAGCATGCCATCTGCTTCTTACTGTTGTTATTTTTCCAGAAAGCCAACAGTCTGCCTCAGTGTCCCTGTTTCAGGCTCCGAGGCGATTCTCCATGACATGGAGAGAAGTAACCACAGAGGCAGTGCTTGCCAGCCTGCTGCCAGATGGCAGCATTGTGTGCCACGAAAGCAGCAAACACACACCCTTGACTGAATTCCCAGCTCTGAGCACCTCTGTGGACTCTGACAGAGGTGCATCTTTCCTTTCCTGCACTTGGAAGATGCCTCTAGGGTGCTGCTTAAAATCTCCCATCAGAGAGCTCAAAGAAGCAGGGAGATGCCTGGCTTTTTTGTCTACACCATGGGGGCCATGAGGGATATTAAAAGGCATGGCCCCAAGGGATGCCTGAGGCTTGCCTCTCAGCTTCTTTCCACTGCTTCTGAGGTTTATGATGCTGGGGGTATTCTCTGCTGCAACCTTAAATACAGATTTTCTTGGCTGTACTCCTAGTTATTAAGAGTTCTGGTGATCTTGCTGTGTTTTTGGAGGCCAGCCACTGCCTGGACTCAAGCATGGGTAAACCACATTGCTGACCATGCAAAACCCTCAATAGCTGTGCAAGGGGCTGCAGCAGAGAGGCTGAGGAAGTTCCTGGTACCTCTGGCATTTCAAAGTAACCCAGGTAGAGTGCCCCAAGAGTTCATCTTGGATGGAGTGAAGTTGGAAATGGAGCTGCAATATGGCTCCTTTCCAAACATAGAGTTTGCCAGGGCTGTGTGGAGAGATGCTGTGGCCACAGAAGGAGCTGGTAGCTGAGCAGCCAAAAGTCTCTAGCATCTGCCACACAGCTTTTCCCAAATCCATTTTCTGTCAGAGGAGCACCATCAGGGCACAACTGATGGATGAGCACAGGAGAGGGGTTGGCTCACACCAGTGGCATGATTTTTACGCTCTCTTGAACTTCAAGCTTTTTCCTGAAATTACATTTTTACATTTAAAAAACACAAAAGAAATTAATTCATCATTGATCTATTTGCATTTGCCCTATCAGGCTGCACAGTTAGACGTTTCCCAGGTCAGATTCTGTCTTTATATCAATCCATGCAAATCCATTAAGGGCAACTCAAAAGAAATTCAACCCCATATCTGTAAGGAGCACCACAGTTTGGTTGAACTTTGTGATATCAAGGGTCTTTTACAAAATAAATGATCCTATGATTCTATGATCCTAAATGTAATAGCCAGAGATATAAGCTTTTCAAAGACAGGCAGCAGCATCTACACCTGACTCTGAGGAGCCCAAAACCTATGCAAGGTGAGACAGATGAGGGTCCTCACAGAATGGAGAAGCACTGAGGAGGGATGAACCCCCTGCCCATTAACCCGATGGGTACCACTCTTCCTCAACTGTGTCAAACAGTTGGACAAAAGCACAGGAAAGCAAAATTCCCCAAAGTCATGCTTTATTTCAGTTTGAAATAGATGTGAGAAGAATGATGGGTTAGTCAGTGACAAAGTAATTTCATACTCTACTGGAAGAATAATAAAAAGAAATGGCTTGTGTTAGCATCCTCTGTGTGTATTATCCCCTGCTGGATAATAACACATTAGTATGTTAAAATACAGTACATGGTTGTATGTTTTTCTTTTTTATAAAGACTAGCTTAGTAAGGAGCAGTTTCCTACCACAGTGTAAACTTCTTTAGAGTTATAGTAGGAAAGGATGCATACAGTAGCCATAAGCTCCAGACCTCAGGAGGTTCCCCCATCTCTTTATTTGATCCATCACCCCCACTAACTTGGAGTCCACAGAAAAATTATAGGAAATTCAGCTTACTTTAACAGACATAGATAGGCCTCTCAATATCCCAGACATAAAAGAAATCTTACAAATAATTGGTGGTGAGTAACTGATGCAATTAAAATACCTACTTTTCTCATCTATGGGAGAAGCTCATTCATTCTGATTGCTTCAGCACTTTCAAGGGCATCTTTCTTCAGAGTTGTAGACCACACTGTGCATTTCCATTTTCTTCTTCAAATAAGCTTTTTCATTGGGCAAAGGGCTTAAGTAATTAATTTAACCCATGAGTCTATCAGGCTTAGACAGAATCATAGAATGGTTTGCGATGGAAGGGACCTTAAAGATCATTTAGTTTCAACCCCCCTGCTATGGGCAGGGACATCCTGCACTAGATCAGATTGGTCAATGCCTCATCCAGCCTGGCCTTGGATGTCTCCAGTGATGGGACCTCCACTACCTCTCTGGGCAACCTGTTCCAGAGTCTCACCTCCCTCATGGTGAGCACAAGTCCTTCCATTTTCTCCACCCCAGTTTGCCTCTAACCAGGCTTCACATACCCCTCTTTCCTTCCATCTCCTGCCTCTGCCCCACACCAACCCTTTTGTAGCCCATTTTACCCCAAATCCCACACAGCTGGGTTCCACTGGAGACTCTTCCCCTCCCCAGCT
>VZTY01020724.1:33242-79374 GCA_013400935.1 Turnix velox
GTTTCTATTTCTTGCCTTAATGCTCTGTGAGATTTACTTGAGGTCAGATGAATGTTTATCTAGAAAGCAGGAGTGGTGTGTTTTAGTTTTGTGTTTCAGCTCAAGGTGCTGTGGACAGTGCTGAGCCAGGACCAGTTGGAGCATGGCAGGTGGAGGAGGAGGATAATGATGATGGGGAGGAGGAAGAGCAGAGCAAGCATGCCACAGGCTGTTCCCCACACTTGGTTGACACCAGTGCTGAAGTCTCCCGTCTTCACACCTGAGCTAATGATGTTCCAGCCTCACCAGCTCCTTGTCCTGATACAGGAGGGGGACAGCAGGGCTGCTGGGCAGGACAGAGCTGCCGCCGTCCCATAGAGCCTAGCTGTTCCCACCAGGAGCTGCTTCCCATTATGGCTCCTGGTGGCAGTGATCTCACTAGAGCTCCCCTTCCTTGCAGGGCCGTGCTGCCCCAGGTGGAGCTCCTGGACACACCAATTCCTGCCTAGGCAGTAAATCTGCAGTTAGGCTTTTTCCAGTGGTTTTCCCTGTAGAGCTCCCAGCTCTGCTTACCCTAGAATGGGGAGATCACTGGCAGTGTCACAGATGGGGACCTTGGTGACAGAGGGATGCCATGGGATGCCTCATGAGGACTGTGGTATGAGGTTAGGTGGAGCTGGTATTTCATAAAAGGAAGGGAAAGGGCTGGCATGGAGAGTGGCTGTGACTTTCTGTTCCTATGAGAAGAGGCTGGCACTGTCCAAGCATCAGGGCTTGTTATGATGGGAGGGGAGTACCAAATATTTTTCTTCCTCATCCACTACTCTCCACTTCAGCCCTTTTAAAATGCCTAAACTTTCCCTTTAGGGGCCACACATGCCTGGCTTTGGAAACCTCCTCTGAAAAATGAGTGTGCTATAAAATGCAGTGTTGGGTGTTTGGGTGCAGGTAGCCCATCATGGCTACAACTGTGCCATCCAGCTGTTCTTGACCCTTTTCTGTGGTCACATTTGAAATTTCTAGATACCACAATTAAATAACAGGCAAGTTTACACGTGTTTTTATGAAGCATTATTGCAATAAAGGGACTTCTATGAAAGAGGGGGAAATCGGTGGTTGGTTAGCTTAAATTACTGCCCATTCCACTTAAGAGTTGTGACAAGTGTACTTGGATCTCAATTCTGCTTACGTTCCCATAAACTGCAATACTACATCCATATAAAATCATCACAATGCATAACATCAGCTTTGAAAAACCTAATCTGCCTTCAGAATATCATCTTTGCCTGGCTTGTTTGATTTCCCCAGTGCAATTTTCCAGTGTGGACTATTTCACAGTCTTAAAATTCACTTTCTGAGAGCAAGTGTGAAAAGCAGGCTTCACCCAGTCATAAGCACACAACAAAATAAAGGATTGAGCCCAGTGGCCAAAGCTCTTTTAAATTTCAGTCAGCACTTACTGAAGTGTTCTTGCATCTTTATAAAAAATTGTACAGTGGCCAATATTAAGATGAATTATAGCTCTGTGCAGCCTCTGTCTCTTGTGTCTGAGCTGTTTTCCTCTTATCAGCACAGAATCTACACAGCTTGTAACTGTACAGCAAACAGCACTACTAGTATCCGTGCCACATAGCCCATCCTTTTCCCAGATGAGTAATTATATATAGTTTTGATATAGTGGGATATTTTTTTAATTGATATAAAAGACTGCTAGGAAAAGTAGCCAAAGTTCACAGGTTAAATCAGTCCTGCAGATCGCCACAACAGATGTGAGCTAATAAAAATTAAGAGCAAATAAAATTAATATTAAATAAAATGAACTATAAATGAACTGCATTATATTTGAGAACTGATTCAAGTTAAACGCCCCCCCATTTCCTTCCCTTTATGTCTTCTATTGGCAATATTGCCACTTAAAGGTCAATTTATTCTTTGAAGCCTTTCCATGGCACTGATGCTCTTAAATCTCAGTGTCCATCTGTGTAGCCCTCTCTGCTTGCATGGCTGAGCCCACTTGCCTACAAACATGAATCCTCATGCAAGCCCACATTTAAAACTAAAAATTAGAGGATTAGATGTGATTGCCTCATGGCACCAAAGGAAACAGCCAATTTGTGCACAAATTAGATGTTTTGCAAAGGTGAACACATGAAGCAACGCGGAGAGAGGTGTGCTGAAAATGCCACCTGTAGAACATAGATAGGCCCCCAGCACTGCAGTGAGGACAGATTTTTGCTGCTGGCTGGGATATATTGCTGTGCCTGCAGTGAGCTACACAGCTGCCCCTTTATGATCTGCAATTCCTGTTAAATGCAGTATATTAAAATTAATGTGTGCAATAGTCAGGCTTCTACACTGACCTGTGGAGCTAATAGAGCTTTTCATAACTGTAGAAGGAATTTTTCTGTGTCTGTCTTTGAATACAGAAAAACAGCAGTATTGTGCTACATTCAGCAGCACAATAGTCAGCTACATCAATCAGAATGCAACTTTTATCAAGAAGGATATGACCTATAACATTTTTTTAGATACCAGCTTAAGCTTCTCTTAATTTCACAACTTGGACACTTGTTTTTGCTACTACCAACCAAGGAACATTTCTATCCAGCACAGCAGAGCCTGAGGTGATGTTTCTGATTTTGGTTGCAGTACAAGCTGCCTCTTTTCCCCCCTGTGCCAAGCTGGGCTTTGCTTTATGGCAGTCCAATGTGCTGGGCTCCCATTGTTGTGGGAAACCTCCTTCTCCATCCTCAGCTCCATTTTCCAGGAGGTAGTGCCTTTGCATCCTTTTTTTTTTTTTTTCCTAATCCATGCTTCTCTGCTTTTAGAATAGGCAATTTGATTGCTCTGTTTCCTATTTACAAATGATACTGAAGCACAATAAAGGTGCATCTACTGCAGCTATGCTGAACAGCCATTGCAAAGGGTTGCTTTTCTCATAACTAGAGAAGATGCAGCACTGAAAGCCAGGAGACTACTTCATTGAGGTAATTACTATGGGAGAGGAATTGGTTCTTAATCATGAGGCTTTTATTGCTTTCTTCCCACCTTGTGAGAACACTCGGAACTGGTGTTAAGCTGACAGAAGGGTTTATGAACAATTAGATTTTCTTATGTAGAAATTTCACCTGCTTTCCCTTCTCTCCACAAAGCTCTTTTCCAGAGCAGTCCTAAATGATGTTTTCCCATCAAGGAAGGGAAATAAATGGGCACAGTGTCAGTACTAGTGCTACATCTGCAGTTCAGAGGCTGCTTAGCAGCTGTTTGGCACAACAGAAGTGAAGAAACTTTTTATCTTACTGGCCAGAGATCACAGCTCGGCTGTACAAGCTTTGGGCTCTTTTCTGGTCTGGGATAGAGTGTCTGGTTAATGCTACAAATACCAGTTAATACCTTCCAGTTGTTCACAACTGACTGGACTTGGAGTAAATATTTCACAAAAGACACTTGACCATCATGGTGAGTAAGCAAACAAGCTCCTAATTTTCCTAAGGTGCATGTGGAAAAGTTGGGATGAAGGGTCTTAAAGACTGATGGTTAGCAGCAATGAGATAAGCTTCACTCCTACCCAGATACCAAAATAAATCATGGATTCCAGAATTTTTCCTGGTTTCTTATCTATCTTATTTAGCCTTTATTTTGCTGAAACAGATAAGTATTTCTGCTTACATCTGTATGAGGGCAGAGCCACAGCCTGCAGCTTTGCCAGACCTTCCTGGCTCAGGAACAATTTCCAGTGGGTGCAGTTTGGGCTGAGGTCCCCTGCCTCTGACTTTTGTAGCCCCGTGTACCAAGGATACATCAGTGACAGTCACAACTGGGTCTGTGACTGGGTTTCATGAGCAGGAATCCTAAATTGGGTTGTAACTTGAATTAGACAACCCCAGATTTCTGAGAGCAACTCACACCAGCAACACACATCCACAGCCACTATATGTAGCAATCTAAACATATTAGCACACATGCAAAGATTAAATGCCAATATCTCTGTGTAGTATCTAAGCATGTCCATATTTGTTTTATTTTGAGGTTGCTTGTGCACTTCAATCAAACAAAATCCAACAGGGATGTCTTATTGGGACAACCATATTGGAAGTATGCACAGAAAGCCAGAGTCACAGTAAAATTATCCTCTAAGTGATTCAAATCTTCTGGAGGTTTCCTTTACACTGTAATTTAGCATCTCTAGTGTAAGTATTTGAGCCAGGCTAACATTTAATTTCTATGGTTTGGAACCGAGGAGCCACTGTGGAGCTGGGGATAGCTGGCTGCCACTAAGTCTGGTCCAGCCTGCTCCAGCAGCCAATTTCTGTGGTTGGCAGAATATGAAGGCTCTGACATCCCTTCTCCCCAGCTGCAGGACAAGGCAGCATGCATCCACCAGCCACGTGGCCAGGGAGCTCTGCAACACTGCAGGGTAGAGTCCCTGGGTAAACAGGGTGCCTAGAATTAACAGCACCTTTCAGATCAACCTATTGTTAAAGCTCTCCTATGTAATTACTAATGCAGAAGGGGTAATTATTAGTGGCAAGTGATTATTAAATTAAGCTTGAAAACCTTGTCATGCCAGCTCCTGAATCAATACATCCAAGGAAAGATGTTCCTGCCTTGAGTTCTCACTGTGTTCAGTGGCTGCTTCCAAGGTGTGGTCAGAAAAACACAGAATATGTTCAGAGGAAATTCTGTAATAAGCACTTGCGAATCTCACATATCCTCAGCTGATGGGCACCATGACTCACAAAGGTGAGCTGGAGGAGGGAAAGTTTGCAAAAAGCCTTGAAAACAAATTTTGGTAAAACAGACAAATAACTAAGGAGTTTTCAAAGCAACCTGAAATGAGCAATTTCATCCCAGATCTAGGGTCCTCATGGACCCTAGATTGCTCATGCAGCCAGCAGGTTGCTGGATGGGCCTCCATTACTATTCCCAGAGATCAGTAAACACATTCAATGTTTTTAAGGAGTAAATAATTGCAAAACATAGCAAGGCTAGGTGATGACATATGGATGAAAAGCTGCATACAGGCTGGTTGGAATAATTTCTCTGCAGTCACAGGGTGGATTAAGGACAGGGTTTGGATTCCACAGCATCATGGCCTCTTGTTCAAACTTATCTTCATATAACCATTGCATTGTATAGTGTAAAACAAGAAAAGGATTTCAATTAATTTCTTCCTGGGTACGTTTTCTTATCACAGAGATCACCACTGAAATTAATGTTTAAAAAGTATCACGCTACCACTGGAATAGAAAGCAGCTTTGTCTTGTGCCCCTGTTATCCTGTCAACAGTTTTTAATGGTAGAACATGTAAAGTCTAGGAAAGTGAAGATGAGGGAGGTCACCCCAGATAGTATTCTTCTGAGGGGACTGAAGTGATTTGCACTGTATTTAGGCTCCTGCAGTGCTGGCTCTTCCTGAAGTGTGTGTATGGTGGCCAGTTGTAAAAACACACTTGAGCAGAAGGCAACCAGACATATAGGGTCCCAGTATGAATCCTGGAAAGATTTTTGTGAGGTCATTTTGTAGGCCTGTTTGGTCAGAAAATCCATTTACCCTCTGCTCTGATGGACCGCTGGTGTCAAGCTTGCTCCCTTAAAGCTTTGCCGTAGTTTATGAAATCTACTTTCTTACTTTGCTGGGGATTATTTGTCCATTAGACATCAGCATCATTATTGTTGAAGTAACAGCATTTAAAATGTATGGCCCCGGTGATGTTAAATTAGATCAGGATCACTGCTGTGCCAGGCACTGTATGTGCACAGAGATAGCTGCCTGCCTGGAAGGATTACAGACTCTTTTTCTCTTAACCTCTTCCTATCAGACCCTCAAACACTTGTTGAAGACCGATGATGACTGTGGTAGGTACTGACAGCACCAAGCTGACCACAGAGGGATAAAATTCATGTACAGCTTTAAAGAGGTAGAAACTCCTTTGCAGGCACATATGGGTCATCACAGGTTACTTTAAACATTCAACCTCAGACCCACCAGAGCTGCAGACAGGTCAACTAAATGCATCTCTAAAGAGTATGTCTAAAGCATCACAGAGAAACCTGTCTGCAGGGACAAGAAGTCAGTCCTGCAGTGAAGCGTTTAAGCTGTGACAGAACCATTTCAGCCACAGTGCCTGAAATGTAATCTGCTACGATGCAACTGCTCTTCATAAAATATATAAGGAAAATTCACTTAGGCAGTGGAAGTATCCTCTGTCTCTCTAGCAACGGAGCACTTTTCTTCACTGAGCAAATGCCTTGGTTTATTGTTTTCTTATGTTGCTCTCCTTCACATTAGCAAACAAATTAATGTACATTTTTCATGGTGTTATGAAATCTCTTACTACTGTACTGGCAAGATGAGGAACTGAGGACATGGGCAGGCATATTTTTTGCAGTATCCACAGACTGGTCTGTTATCTGTATCTGCTGATGGAAATAAGCTGACCTGCTGACTTCACCTTGCACTATGATGATCTTTCTCTGGTATAAATACACACCCACTGCAGTATTCAAAAGCTAATGTGAAATCTCTATCATTTTATCTGAACCCTTCCTGTGCTAAGAGTTTTTTAAAGGCCACAGGTTCACCACTGACTTTGGCTGCTATTAATCCCTATCGAGTAATGGTGGGAAGAACCCCTCATACACAGCTGTGGAGTTAAATCCCTGCAGAGAGATGGTTGGAGAAGCTGCCACAGCACCTCCTGCAGAGACTCTGTAAGGGAAGGAGGGAGCTGAGCAAAAGAATTTGTTCTGCTAGAAATTGCTCCTGAAGGATGCCTCAGGTCAAGGCACTCTGTGGCAGGTATGTAAGCTGCCCTGAAGTACCAAAGTTTAATTGACTAAATTTGTTTCATCCCTTTAAGAAAGCTGCACTGAGAAGAAACTTCAGAGTAGGTGAAAGTAACAATTATAATTTTTCCTGTTTACAGTATTCACTGGTATTAAACTGAACTTTAGACAGTGTGATCTTGTCTTTTATGATGTTTTATAGTATTTGTACCCTATCTTAAATTTCAGTTTGAGATGATGCTGTAAAGTAACTTATTAATTTCCCCTCTCTTGCTTTTAATTAATCTTTGGATTCATGAATGTACCTTTTCTATATTATTAATAAAAGTGAGATGCTCTTGCTGCTGTGTGGTATTAGCTGAGAAGCCAGGATCATCTCATATTTTACTTACGTCTCTGATTTAATTTGAGCTGCAAAACCACCCAGCCATCAGCAACTTATTGAGGTGTACAAAAGTAGGAGTGAAGGCATATGAAGGGGCTCCTTTACAATCTTTGTCATTGCCTTTAACATGTAGGACTGTGCCCAAGTCTTCTGCAAGAAGTGTTTCAGCCCCAAGTCCCAGCTCTGGCACCTAAAGCCAAGGCAGTGATGAGCTCCTCAGACAATTTGCTTTCAAAGTTCCAGGCCTAGGCTACCTACAGTGTTCATAGTATCTTAACAGGATGAAAACTTGTTAACAGAAGTTCCCCATGCTTGCCCATAGTTTTGCTCCTAGACTCTCATGGACTTTGGTAGGGCTGGGCCCTGTATGCTTGCTTAGCCATGAATTCAAAGGAAAGACTAACAAAGCCAGCATAGCTTTTAAACTATAAACTCCATGTATTCAGGGCAAAAATTGCTTAGGTGCAGTATCACAGGCTTATATCCCAGTTCAATCAGCTGAGTCCTCTCCAGGCAGAGCATGGAGAATGGCATTTAAAGGACATAATTTGCCTTCAGAGCTGTTTAGATGCTTCTCTGCCAGGCAGCCATCAAGAGCAGAGTACACATGCCAAAACTCACTTAGCAAACTGGGAAAGCTCATTGCAGCAAATGAGGCAGATGCATTTGAGGTCTTTGCTTTCTGGAGACTGTCTGCGTGGCACCTGAGCAGAAACCAATGTGTCCTTGCTGATAAGCATAGGCTTGCTGGAACCTGGTTACTCTGCTCAGGCTCAGTTTGGCTTCCAGACAACTTCTGCATCTGGTCCATATGAGCTCTCTCTGGTAGCATTAGCACACCTTGCATGTAAATGATTGCAATACACTCTTGGAAATAATTATTTGCCTATTTTTAATGAGGCATACCAATAAATAAGCAGATGCTGATGTTGTTGTTCATGCATAATGCTGATGCAGATGTTTAACTCAGTTATAATTAACTGGTGACAGCTGGGTGAAGAACCTTACAGCATCCTTTTTAAAGACAAAGATTTTAAACCAGATATAAGCAGCAAAGGTAGGAACAATCTAGGCTTGCTCAGTTGAGTATTGTATCCATAGCCAGGACAGCTGCTCAGAAGGCAGACTGGTCTCAAGGTGCTCCCAAGAGGGAGCTACCTCCCAGGATGCCTCTCACAAAGCAGTAAAAGCCCCTGTGGGGATATCACTTGGTCATTGCTGGCCTGGAAGTCACTAAACCTCTTCATTTGATCTCTTGCCTGTAGTGTGGAGATAAGGTTCCTGCTGTGACAAATGTATAGGAGATGCATAATTAGGCTTCCAGTGTCAGTTTTGCTTACTATGTAAGACTGAGGTTGGCTGAACTCAGCCATTGCCAACCAGTATCTTAGCCTAGGGGTATCCCTTAATCACACCTTGGATGCCATAGTTAACAGCTGACAGCATTATATTAGCTCTATTTGATTTTCATGTCCTTGTGCTGTGCAGACTGGAAACAAGACATTTCAAATCGGAGAGAGATCACCAGGTGTAAATGAAAAATACTGTTGCTAGCAGGAAGCAGCTGAACAATAATGCAGTGCAAATGGACCATATGGAGAGGAGAGTAAACACAGATTATAATAAAGGACTAGAACGAATCATACACAGAGTCCTTTGTACCTGAAAGACAGGAAAATCATCTATACATAAAAACAGCAACTATAAGTAAGACTTTTTTGCTAAAAAAACAGGTTCTCTGCTCGCCTACAAGGGATGAAATTCAAAATTATGTATTTGAATTACATGGACCTCTCAAGGAGCTAGAAAATTAGCCATCAGAACAGGTCTAGATGTAGCTGCTGATGATTAAGTGCTGATGACCTCAAAATAACGGGAGGGCATCAGGTGTCCTCTGCTATATCAAAGGAAAAATTTGGGCAGTGGTGGTGGCTGTCTTTGCTTGAGGATGGCAAAGCTTACAGGAATGGCTCTAATTATACCCTTCTACACTTGATTTACTGTGATCAAGAGAGCAATAGTTCTTCTAGGTTAAGACAAAAGTGACCCTGTCCTGCTGTCTCATGAAAACTTTTTTGTCTTTACAACTTTCTTGAGACTTGATGAAGGCACTGAACAGTGGCAAATCATGTTTTCTGACTCCCTGAGTTGATTTTTTTTTTCAGAGTTAGACTTTGCTATCTGGTATCGTCTCTGAAGTCACGTGTTCTCATTGTTGGGCTGAGGAAAATAACCTTGTTGCAAGCCTTTTCCCTTTCCTTGGCTATGTATCCCCTTTGCTAACGCATCTCTCTTTCAGAAAACTAACTAGGGCCATCTCATTCAGTAAATGATAGATATTTGGAAGAAAAGATATTTGTATCACACATGATATGCTTCTCTTTCATATTCCTCTCAGCCACACAATAAGGTATTTTATAGAAGCATTAGGCCACATCTCTAGAGTGGAAAAGTTCCTGGGAAAAAAAAGTCATCTTAAAAGAAAATGGTTATTGTAGCTTTTAGCACCAGTTGCAGAAACTGTATTTGCCTCAGTTTCTGCCAATCTGACAAATTTCAAGCAGTGGCATTATTTCTATGGGAAGTGAATCTTTTTTCCCTTCCCTATAATTTTTCCTGTGAACCTTCTTTTAGGTTGGATATATGGAAAAAGCTTTTTGATCAATCATTGCTGATGGGAATTCTTTCTACTCTCATGTAGAGACTGGGATAGAAGTAGGCAGTGGAAGAGGAAACTGTGGGGCAAAATAAGCCTAGGTGACAAGAAAAGGACAAGCAAGGACTGGGGCACAAGGGGCCTCTGCACTCAGGAGAGAGGAAAATGACACAAAAGTGGAAAAATGGATTCTACTTCTGGATGGAGAATGTCTTCATTTTATCGGTATTCTCATGTTTGTACAGACATCTTCACACTAATTAACCTGTCAAAAGTCTTGCTGTGTGGGATGAGTCGAAATGAAGTCAATCCTGAGTCTAGGAAATCACTGTGATCTTTATCTCTTTTTCAGTTAATTCCATGTTGATAATGGCTTGTGTCTCACTGCACAAAAGCTTTATCTTGTATTGAACCATTTCTCAATTTTCCCCACCTTCCCAAAAGACTAACACAAATCATTCCTTCTAGACAGAACAACTCATTGCTTAAGGTTTAAATCCTGCAAACGTGTAAGCTTGTATTTAACCGTTCTCCATTTTCCCATCCCATTGGTGTCAGGAGAGCTGCTCAGACTGGGAAAATTAAGAATTTACATGTGCTGTAGCAATACAAAGTTTTGCCCTTGCTTCTGCTGTCAGTCTGGGCTCTCTGAAGTGCCTCTGAAGGCAGAAGACTGTCCAAGCATAGATGAGCCATGAAATAAGCCCTGAGCAATTAAAGAGAAGTCCAGCTGTGAATCCATGGTCTCTGCTTTCAAGCGCTTCTTTTAGCAGTGCAGATAGAGCTGTTTAAAAAAAGCAAAAGTTTTCTTTGGAAGAGGGAGGATTTGTGTCAGAAAGATTAAATCATTCCTCAAAGAGGCAGAAGCAAGCTCAGTTACGAGAGGTTCTCATTCCTCCTTTTCTCTTAGTGCACAGCTGCTGCAGAGAGACAAATCCTTTCATGCTGGCTGCTGATGGGAGAAGGTCAAAGCCTTTGGCTCTGGAGGGAAGACTCCCAGGCACACTGCTTGCAGCGTAGCAGGGAGGTAAAGGCTGCTGAAGTGTTTGTTTCTGGCGTGGTTTATTTGATGTCACAGAGACTTGGTTGGAAATCACATGAGACAGTCACAGGGCTGTGCTAATACAAGTAAGAGAAAACAGAATCATAGAATGGTTTGGATTGGAAGGGACCTTAAAGATCATTTAGTTCCAACCCCCCTGCCATGGGCAGGGACACCTCCCATTACACTAGATTGCTCAATGCCTCATCCAGCCTGGCTTTAAACACTTCCAGGGAGGGGGGATCCACAACCTCTCTGGGCAACCTCTACAAGTGTCTGACTATCCTCACCGTAAAAAAGTTCTTTCTTACATCCAGCCTAAATCTCCCATCTTCCAATTTATATACATTACTCCTAGTCCTGCAATCCCAGACCCTATTAAAAAAGTCCTACCCCAGCCTTTCTATAGGCCCCTTTCACATATTGATAGGCTACTATGAGGTCCCCCCTCATGTCAAAATCCCATTACTCAAATCACCTAATTCCATCTCACCTGAGAGGATGGTTGAAACTCAAGGATCCTCATTTCCCAACAGCATTTCTAGAAAGATGTGGAGGCTTTCAACCGAGGTATCCCTGTGCATGTCTGACAGTGGCTCACAATGGAGCTGACTTTGGTTAATCTCAGGTGTGTTGGTAAATCATCAGAGTGGGGAGGTTTAGGCAATAAACTTGGAATCAGGCTTCATTTCTCTAGGGAGAATGATGCCACTCAATCTCTGAGGATGTCTTGGTTTTGTTTTGTGTTGGCCATCCTGATAAATCAGGTAATGCAGTGGGCTTCTCTCACTTGGAGGTTTTACTTACTTGCTCAGTGTTAGTCTCCTTGGAGCAGAAGTCTTCCATGGAGCATGGTCAGCTCTCAGCCTCCTCAGGAATGGCTGTGATCAGAACCAGGCAGATGGCTGCAATTTAGCTGTGAATCCATTGGGATGGGCATGTCCTGAATGTAACTCTGAATATCAGATATAGAATCATAGAATGGTTTGGGTTGGAAGGGACCTTAAAGATTATTGAGTTCCAACCCCCCTGCCACTAGACCAGGCAGACTAGACTAGATCGAGCCTGGCCTTAAACACCTCCAGGGAGATCACACCCACAACCTCTCTGGGCAACCTGTTCCAGTGTCTCACCACCCTCACTGTAAAGAACTTCTTTCTTGTATCAAGCCTAAATACACCGACTTCCAATTTGCTTCCATTACTTCTAATCCTTCCATCTTGTACCCTATTAAAAAGTCCTACCCCTGCCTTTCTGTAGGCCCCCTAAGGAGCTCTTACAAAGTGATACAAACCTCACCAGCTCGGCTGCTCTGCTCTTCTCATTCCCTCTCCACATATCTGCTGTGTAGCTCCTTCCAGTGGTGGAATTGCACCAGGACAATCCATAACTGAAATAACAGAAAATAGCCTCACGTGAATGAAAGCTTGACATTTCACAGATCACAGAATCACAGAATGACCCGGGTTGGAAGGGACCTCAAGGATCATGTCGCTCCAACCCCCCTGCCTAGCAGGGCCACCAAACAAACACATTTACTAGATTGTGGGGAAGTGTTTGGTGAAAACCAAGAGCATGGTCTGAGAGACACTGATAACTGGCCATGTCTCCTTCCCCTTGCTGGTGTGTGAAGCACAGGCACTTGTGCTTGGAGAGCTCTCCTCCTCAGCAGCAGGAAGGGACCTGCCGCTGAGCTCCAAAAAAGTGCGTTTTCCATCCTCAGAAACAATTACTCCTGCATTTCAGCTCAGTTTAACCTCTTTAATACTTTCCTCAGCTGCCTGTTAGAACCACAGAGAACAAAGTACTTTTATTTTTGATGAGGAATGGTGTCCTAATTACAAACATCTACTCCAGAGGGAGACAGATTACCTCTCTAGCCCCACTTGAGCATAGAAGCACCAGCCATATTCCAATCACATTGATCCCTGCATAGGAACCACATTCAGCTGTGTTGCCTTCTGTTTTCTTCTTGCTTTTTAAGCTGGAGAATAAATAGATACAGATGTTCATGTAAAAAAGGAAACAAGCTACAAAAAAAAAGCCCAAACTAAACCACAGCATAACAAAACCAATTGTGTAAAATTACTAAATATCTGTATTTGATGTTTTTTACTGTGGCTGTATCTTTTCTCTCATATTTATTTTTTCTCTCATGTTTAGAAAATTGAAGGCCTTCTAGGGCTTTTCTAATGTGCTGTTGGGCCATTCAGTTTTTTACACTGACTGTGTGACCCCAAACACAGTGAAACACCATGGTAGCTTAGCTTGGGATGTGCTCCAAAGGACAGGAGATGAAGGAGGGATTGCAGGCATTGGATCCAGGTCTCTTCAGTGACCTGTCATTAAAGTGTAATGCACATGGGTTTTTTCATAGAATTTTTTTTTTGTAAATAATAAAAATTCAAACTGACATAATTTGGATTTTATTATTTTGAAATACAGTTAAATGAACCCAAATATTCCATGCACTAAATTAGATGAAAGGAAAAAGAGGCTCTAAGTTTACCTTTCTGTTCATTATCAGACCACATGCAAAGATGAGTGACAGGCAGCGGCCCCATGCTGTTGGTTCAATAAACCAGGGCTTTGTGTGTCTTATCACATTTAATTCAGGCCTGAAAAACTTGTGGTCAGCAACACTTGTCAGGGATGTGTTCATTTGTAATTAGCATGTCAATCCTTTCTGCTTAACCAGCTGTCAGTCTGAAAGTCTATAGTGAGCCACCATCCAAGACACAGATTTTTGGATGCTGTTGGCTATTAAGTCTTTTATGCCCCTGCTGAAAGAAGAGGATCCCTCCCTGGTGTGGTTCATAAATATTCCTGGCTGGTTTAGCCTCTCCTCTTATGTTCTGCTCATGCAGGGTTTGATTATTCATTTCTGAAGGCAATTTTAAAACATCTGGAAGCAGTTCCTTGCTTTTTTTTACCTGACTTTTTTTTGCACTTCAATCAATTTCATGCAGGCACCAGAAACTACAAGGAACCCCTTGCTGTATATATTCCATTACATGTGAAATAAAACATCAGACTTTGCTTGATGGTAGAGGGCAGGTTTTATTTCATCTTAGACCTTAACTGACATTCTCAGGCCTAATCCTGCCTCCCCTATGAGCTCCTGTATGGGGAGCATTGGCCAGGGCAGGCTGGGAAATCCTGTCTATATGCTTGTTCAATAAAACAAGTGGGTCCTGAACCAAAAAGGATTGTATTAATGCACTATTTTCTGCAGATCTCCTGCCAAGTAGGTGACTCCGTGTCCTCTGGGAGGACCTTTCTTACAGGTTTACTGAGTTCATCTCCATTACAGACCTCTGATTCAGTGTGACATTTCCCATATAAGGCAAATAACCTCCCTGTAAGGTTCACCCATAGCTTCTCTGCCTCCAGCAACTTTGGAGAGTCAGTTACTCCAAGCCAGTTGTCCAGGGCTCCTGTGTACCACAACAGTATAGCAGTGTATGGTCCCATTCTGCTTCTCCTGGCTGTGGCCACCATCAGGAGTTTCAGATGAAAGTGAAGGGAGGTATTTAGAAGACAAGTAGACAGGGTGCTTAGGGACATGATTTAACTGGTGGTTTTGGCAGCATTAGCTTAATGGTTGGACTAAATGATATTAAAGGTCCCTTAGACATGGTGCTAAGGGACATGATTTAACTGGTGGTTTTGGCAGCAGTCACTAAATGGTTGGACTCAATAATCTTAAACGTCCCTTCCAAGCCTGATGATTCTATGATGTGTCACTGCTCCCAGTGAGAGCAAGAAAGTGCTGATTGCCTCAAGTTGTGTGTTAATACAGGAGCAAAACCTTACACTACTCCTCATCCTTGGCTGCTTGACTCATGAAATGTTCTTGTGTGTGAGCCCAGCCTGGGCAATTCATCCCACTTAATAAAACTTTGGTCCTGTGTGACTCCTAGAGCACCAAGTTGTCAAGAAAAGGTAACACACACTGTGCTGGAGCCCCATATGCATTCTTGACATGTGTAAATGTTCTCAGGGAATATTCTGATTTTTTCTCATATATTTTGATTTTTGTTTAAACTGTTATTTAATATATTCAATAAAAATAATTAAATCACGCAGGAAATTGCTGTAGTGCTGGAGCATGTAATCTCTTGCTATTGAGCAGAGTAGGCTAAGGAAAGTGTACTTTCATTTGAAAGATTGCAAGCACTTCTACCTTTCAAACATATAAATGTCATTAAAGAAATTATGTATGATACACAACTCATTCAGAAGGCACCTAATTTTGAAAAATTATCTGATGCTTCATAGTTTGGTATTTTTACTTTTTTTTTTCTATTAATCAAATTCTGTGGGACTTTTTCCCCCTCTTAATACAAACTCATGAAAGTTTTAAAATACATTTAATCAGACTGATAGGAAAAAAAGGATCTCAAAGCATTGTATCTTTACATATATGTTTACATACTCATACACCCAGTAAGTACACATGCTATAACACACACATGTATGTGTGTACTTTTCAGTATAATTCTAGATGCAAAACCACAAGGAAAGTCCTCCAGTCTCCTTGAAAGATCTTTGTGTCTTTGACAGATGTTTCTAATAAAACAGAAGCATGCAAAGGGTTAGAAACCAGTTCTGTAGGAGTCAGTGTATCTTCTGCTGTTAACTTCTTGTAAGGCCAGAACTGAGCTCCAACCTCTGCCCAGGCCAAATTAACAGAATCAATAATTTCACAGCCTTGCCAGTGTGGGTTTTGATTCAGAGCTGATACCAAATAATGTGTGAACACTGCTATCCCTCATCCTTTTCAGAATGCTGTTAACAGCTTGAAAAATTATTGGAAAAAGTGCAAATATTTAGAACTAATAATATAATTTGCATTGCTTATGCTTTTGTATCTTCTGCTATTGCAATATATTAAAAAAACCCAGACATATTTCCTGATTTGTATATTATCTGAATGGAACACTTTCATGACACATTAAGTATGACTTTCTAGCTTTATCTCTAGCAGGCAGAGCAAATATCCCCAGATTGAGGGTAACACAGGGCACTTTGCAAAGTGTCTGAATCCAAAAGTAATTTGGAAAAGCACTGCTGTGTACCCAAGAGTGTAATTATCTCTCTGCCTTTCTTGCTCACCTCTTTCAATGGAGAAACTTTATGGGTTTTATTAGAAATGTTTCTGCTACCCATCCTCGTTTTTTAAACGGTTCCATGTTAAAGTTAAAGGGAGGCAAGAGACATTCCCCTCATAATTGTTTTCAGAGCAGCCTCGGCATTGGTTTTGCCCATGGAATGCAGAGGTACATCTGCTCCACATCAAAGCTCATTCCACATTTCTTTGCCCTCTGTCATCCCATATTTGCAGTACATTCCCCTCTTTCCTTAATTTTTGTTCCCTTTTCTCCAATCTTGGCAGGTTTCAAGGACGCTGGAAAATTCACTGTTGCATGTGTGACATAAGCAAATAAGAACAAGTCTCTGTTATTTGAGGATCATCGGGACAATTTCTGATGAATTCTCAGCACTCTTGCATGTGGCCTGCTTTGCTAATACTGTCATTGATGTAATTTCCACTATAAACTCCCTCCATCTATTGTTTATTTTATTAGGTTTTGGTGAGCTTTGGTGCAGATATCCAGCTGGATTGTAGTTTAGATTACAAAGATACCTTTAACCCTACAACAGCAATCTTTCAATCTTTGCTCAGTAAAACACAGAATTTTCTTTTGTTTACAATACAGAAGGTGCCAAAATCCACAAGAAAGTGTGATGAGCCTTGATAAAGGTTGGCTCATTGGCACAGCTCATGTTTACTAAAATGACACTCTGCTGAGCTCTCTGCTAGCATAGTATATTCCTCATAGAAGACACATTATGGGCAGATCTCTGCAATATTTTCCTCACAAGGATGGAGCCAAAGCATTATCTTACTCTGATCTATGTAACCTATGAACCAGCAAATTGTCAGAGAACATTTAAAATGCCAGATCAATTTGATGCTTGCTCTACTTCTGGATTGTAGTCCTTTAACTATAGAATCATAGAATAGTTTGGGTTGGAAGAGACATTAAAGATCATCGAGTTCCATCCCCCATTGCCATAGGCAGGGACACCTCCCACTACCTCAGGCTGCTCAGTGCCTTGTCCAGCCTGGCCTTAAACACCTCCAGAGAGGGGGCAAAATATGGTCTGCACTGCACCAGTGTTCACACAAGGTTCACCCCTAGACTGTTGAGACTGATGGTACAATTGTATGTGTCCTGTCTCCTCTGTCCCCCTGCTCTCTAGGTCACCACCTGCCTAAGCTACCTCTGGAGACAGTGAGGTTCATTTTCACATAACAGCCTGAGGGTAGGTTATGACAATAGACTCTTTGGCCCCTCATACCCAGCACAGAAACTTCCTCTCCTAAGGCCCCTGAAGAGCAAGTATCACAATCCTACTAAGGTAAAACAAAGTTTTTTCTTATTTTAAAGAAGTAATATTTGATATACTAAATCTCCAAGCAATTTGTGTGCCAGGTCAAGGGATTCCCTAACAGAATGCCTAAAAATAACTTAAAGACAAAATAAAATTAAAGAAACAGGTTATCTAGCAGTTAGAAGTCAATTGGTAATGCCATACTAGCTTGGATGAATTAGTTCATGGGCCTGACCCAGACCCTGACCAGTTCAAAACAGTCCAGTTCAAAACATAACAACCTCCCAGCTCAAATGTCTTTGAGTTGACATGCCCAAATCAGGCACATAAAATGGCAAAGCTCTAATGGTAACTATATTAACTACATGGAGGATATTGAGCTCCGAGGTTTTCCTTTGGAAAAAGTCCTCTCATTTCCTCTAGGACAATGTCTAGGGCTCCTCTTTTGAAGGGAGAAAGGATTCATGTAAGAAAGAAGAACACTAGCGCTGAACTAGGTTTCAGTCCCACTTGCTGCTACAGCATTTTTTCCTCTCAGGCTGCACCTCATGATGTGTGTTACAGCCAGCAATGCATTAACTTTAGCATCCCACTATTAAAAGCCCAACTCTGTCTGTAACACTTCTCTTTCAGGTGCACTGAAATGAAAAATAAAGGTATTTCTGGGGTGCTATGTTGGGCACAATAGAACAAGATCACATATTCTGCAGGTTAGATGTCACAATGTGGGTGGCTACCATGGGTGGCATGGGTAAGCCCTCATCTGTGCCACTTGGCCTGGGCACTAGGACTCATGTCCTGCTATAGGTGCAGAGATGCATCTGAAGACATTGCAAATGGTCACACCACTGATGCCAGGTGGCATCATTCCTTGCTGTTGCACAGTGAAATATGTAACAGCCCTGAATATCAGTTTTGCTAAGCAAAGAGTGAACTTGGGTTTTGTGGCAGGCATGCAGGTAATCAGAAAAACTCTTAACATCCTCCCTAACAAGCTAATTCTTCTGAAGCATGTGATGTGGTGGTAGCATCTGGTTTTGCTTCCTGTATTTCCATGTGAACCTTTCAGTATCAGAATGCAGCACTGATGGTCACAGCAGGCTAGTAATTAGGTCTGCTTGTAAAATGCTCTGAGAATATAAGATCTTTTTCTTCTCTTCACACAAACCAGCTTGCTCATTCATAACTAATTCCCAAATGACTTCACTATTTGTTCCCATCTCCCTTGCCTTCTATACAAATACTGCATGAATAATCTGCATGAAAATTGGGATGAGACAGGGAGGCACAATTTAGTGTTATACAATCTTTTGGGTTAGACTTTGGCACAGGAAGCTCTAGGCCAGTCTCAGAAGGATCAGCTTGATCCTACTTCATATTGTCCATCCTTTGTCCTCTTCAGACTTTTTAACAGCTGACTCTCATAGAACAGACCTGAGCCCTTGTCCTTTTTCTTTCTTGCTTGGGAATGTTCCTTACTTGTGTAACAATCAGCCTTCAACAGCTTAGCCAGTGTGACAAAGACAGTTGCAGCACTGAGGCCACTGTAAAACTAGCAAGGAAGAGAGACTGTAGTTCTTCCAGGATTCATTGGTGCTGTTCTTTATTGTAATTCCCATCTGCATTACATTTTGTGCCTTGTTTTCCAGTCTGATTTTGTTTTCAAGAAAACATAAATGCTTCGTGCCTTTCTTGTCTATTGTTAGACGAGGGGTAACTGGTGAGAGTCCTCTGAGGGCATTCACAGAGTCTTCTTTGAGCCCCTCATTTCTTTACCTTCGAATTATGGGGGGAAATACCCTCCCATCCTCTTACATCTGCCTTTAGGTTGTTCTGTTTTCTGTCCCACTGCTGCTTTCACGGAACACACATAGTTGGAATGTGCCATCTATGGGCCTAAAGAAGGCTTGCAAGCTTTAATAATGGGTTATACGGGGCCGTTCTGCTATTTAAAGAGGGACACAAGCTGTATATTTCATTACAGAAGTAATAGTAAGTAATGTTTGGAGGCAACTCCCATTCTAAATATAAACCTGTCCAGCCACACAAGTGTTTCCTGTTAAGAGGAAAATATTGTGTCCTATTCAGTAGCACTTTGCAGTGGAGTTAGAAGGAGTTAGAAAGGAAGAACAGAAAAA
Source organism: Turnix velox (assembly GCA_013400935.1). Taxonomy (NCBI): domain Eukaryota; kingdom Metazoa; phylum Chordata; class Aves; order Charadriiformes; family Turnicidae; genus Turnix; species Turnix velox. The sequence goes on from VZTY01020724.1 coordinate 52,633, forward strand.
ACAAATCTCACCTGGTGTTTTAGGAGTGGTTTTGTGTTGTTTTTGGGGGGGTTTTTTGGGTTTTTTTTTGTTTTTGTTGAAGTGTCACTGTGTTATTCATATGGATTTGCAGTTCACCCAGCTCCTACCGAAATCCTGGCTGCTAAACCCATGTAAGAAAAGACTTGAACTTTCGGTTACTCCTCTTAAATTAATGTCTGGGGATAAATAAGGCTCATTTGTCTGGCTGTTTGTTAAGCAAAACAGTATTTTGGGAATAAAAGGCTGAAAGGTGAAGAACTCAGATCCAACCAACAGGTGTCTGCACAAAGATAGCTTTGCCTGAAAGGTCACAGAATAACCAATAGTGAAAAATCTCAGTAACTGCATGTAACCAAACCTCAACATGGGTGGGAGGAATTTAGGAGAGGACAGACCAATGTTCTTATCCGATAGGGCTGGATTCACTGCCTTTCACAGTGGGACTGCTAAAGCCAGAATCCATTCTTGAGCCATGGTGCGCACTTTGCACTAGAGAAGAGAGGATTTCAGACACATGAAGTAGTCAGTGCTCCACAGGGTTTGTGGCAATTACCCACGTGCATATTTTAAGCCCAAGGTAATTTGATTTAAACTGAGTAATTTGAATTAACTCTCAATGTGAGATGGTTAGCTAATCAACTCAAATCACTTGAAATTTGTCTTGAGATTAGAGCATGTACCTGGGGACTCACTACATATAAGGATATCAGCCAGTGCTTTCAAACTTGGAGACCTTGGTGCAGTCCCTGAGATCTATATTTAGCATCTTTTGACAAACTAAGGGATATTGTCCAGTACCTCTCAAGAGAAAGCAAGTTACTTAGTTTTCTAAGTATTCTAGGCATTCAAGTCAAAGAGGACAGCTGTTGCCTATCAATTGTATGTCAAGCAAAGTCTTTTCTGGAATGAGCTCGTTGCTTTGCCTTAGAGGTCACCTTACGCCTGTATCATTTGTTCACTGGTGCCAGAAAGGTCATTCCCAGAAAAAACAAATCATAGAATAGTTTAGCTTGGAAGGGACTTCAAAGATCATCTAGCTCCAAACCACCTGCCATAGACAGGGACACCTCCCACTAGACCAGGTTGCTCAGTGTCTTGTCCAGCCTGACCTACCCCAGCCTTTCTGTAGGCCCCTTTCAAGTATTGATCAGCTACTATGAGGACCCCCAAGCCTTCTCCAGGCTGAACAATGCCAACTCCTTCAGCCTGTCCTCATAAAGGGGTTGCTCTAGCCCTTTGATCATCCTTGTGGCCCTTCTGGACTCATCCCAATAGACGTAAAAGTCCTCAAATCCTCATGTGGAACAATAACCTTTAAAATTTAACTAATCAAAAATATTACAGAGGCATGCAGTAGAAAATGCAGCCTGACCAAGAAAGAGCTGCTTTACAGTGGACACAAAACTCCAATATCAAGCAAACAAAAGGGCCTGTTCACACCACAGGCATAAGCAACCTATGAATTAAATCTGCTGCTGCCTCTTTAACTAAGGCTCACTTTCTCTGCTGTCCTGATGTGGCTTAGATGCTCCTCAGAGCAGAAGTGCTGCAAAATCCCAGATGTCTTCCTCACCCTGGTGAGCCTCCTGGTGATCCTCAGCTGTGTGTTTCAGAGATGCTACCTTGGTGTTAGTGGCCTTGAGATATACTGACCAAAATAATTATACTCACTAAAGAGAAGGACAAGGCTGGAAGGAGAAGGTTTCAAAGATGTGTGAGAGGTTTCTGTAGACAGTGACCAAATCTGAAGGTGGCAATCACTCTGCACTTTAATTGTTTCTGAATAAACATATTCCTCAGCAAAGTGTGATATTGATTCTCCCTGTTTCACCTCTGGTACTTGCTCCTTTGCTTGCCATACATATCACTGCCCTCAGGTGCCTGTCTTAACACCAACAGCTTGTTCATCATCTCTGATATGCTACTCTCTCCTTTCACATCCTCAGATACTGGCAGTGTCTAATTTGTGCCAGCTTTCTGCAAAACTTCTTACTAGCTCACCAAATATTCAGCTTTGTCTAATCTAGGCAACTGAATATTGTCCTCCAGGCTTATTTCTTTGTATCCCTTACATGGCTCCCACTTCCCAACAGCATTTTTTGTAAGTGAATTAAGGATCTAGTCTCCCTTTCTGGCTACAGATAGGATTCTTGAATAACTTCAGTCATGGGCAGAGCCACTGAGGTGTGGTGTCCACTGCTTGTAAATTAAAAGGATAAAATGATAGTTAATAGCTGTATTAACATGACTGCCAGCACTCCTCCTCCTCACATAGCTCTACAAGGAGCTCCGGGCACAACCACTAGCAGATTCCTTTGAGCAGCATAACCTACATGTGTTCCCTCCCTCTTATCTTCCTCCAATGAGTATAACTCACACAAGAAGGAAAGTGGGTACAAGGATCTATCACAGCAATTTTTAGTGCTCATTTGAGAGCTCTCAGACCTTTGTCTCAAGAGCCATGGATTTGGCTTGAAACAACACGGACATGCCATCAAAGGCACAACTGCATGGGATTAACCTTGCACTGTCCCATAAGAGATTCGTTCTCCAGCAAAGCACCAGCCTGTGCTCCTTCCCATAGTTAAGAAGGAAATGGTTCCCCACATGTTAGTTGCAACTTCCCCATTTTTATTCACCATCTGTTAGATGGGGCAGGTAGTTAGCTGCAGAGACCTGTTTTTCAAATTCCTCTAGTTGCTGAAGTGATGTTTATAGTATCAGGCCAGAATGGGGTAAGTAACAGTATTTGGTATTTTACCCACAAATTAACATTTTTCTGGCACATGCATTTCAAGTGTCCATCTCAGCATTAAGGTTTCCTTACACTTAATTGCAGTATTTTACCTATGAGTTTGTTTAGGGACATTGAGAAATTAGTAATTTGGTAATTTCTGTAACCTTCCCAAGGACTGGAATGAAGCAGGACTCCACATGTCTACTTTTAGGTAGAATCATAGAATAGTTTGGGTTGGAAGGGACCTTAAAGATCATCTAGTTCCAACCTCCCTGCCATAGGCAAGGACCCCTCCCACTACATCAGGCTGCTCAGTGCTTTTTCCAGCCTGGCATCAGCAACTTCTCTGGGCAACCTGCTCCACTACCCTCACCATAAAGAATTTCTTTCTTATATCTAGCCTGAATCTATCCTCTTCCCATTTACATCCATTATTTCTAGTCCTTCTATCTTTCTATCACATATCCTATTAAAAAATCCTACCCCAGCCTTTCTCTAGGCCCCCTTCAGGTATTGATATGCTACTAAAGATGGCACACAGGAAGGTAAAAGTAGAGAAGAGAAGGGAAGGGAAGAGAATAAGAAAATGGGAGAGTAGAAATGAAGCTCAGATTTGAGACACTGAAGTTTTTTCCACGATGGCCCACCTTTACCCACTATAAATGCACTTTTCCAGATGCATGCTCTGAGTCTGATATACATAAAACATAAATCTAAACCATATGCTGTGAAGTACTGGGCCTGACAGTCTAAAATATCCAAGAGACCACAGGATAAAAATCTCATTATGGCCTGATGGCTGTTGTGCAAATGCTTTACGTCCATATTTTATTCTTACCCTAACGATTGTGGACATGGGATGAAGAGCAGAATGCTAATATTTCATTCACTTGGCAGGAGATGGCTGTGTATCCCAGCCTGTTCAGCATTTAGATGTTTTGCTGCCTGATTTGTGCCTGGCTCTATTCTCTCTCTGCATTGGCACAATCACCAGTGAAACCCGGAGTCTGCAGCCAGCTGAGGGGATGAAGCCACAGCTTATTAAAAGAACAGCTCTTGGAAGCATGAAATAATTAACGCCTTCCTGATGGGGACAAAAGGAACAATGGCAGTGGGGACACAGAAGCTTCCTAAGCATGGGGAGATGCTCTGGGCACTTCTGCTCTGCTTCAGCACCACACCCACTGATTGGAGTATGGGGTGCACCCACCAACCCGGACATCTTTGGTTACACTCCCTCACCTTAGTTCAGAAACAAGCCCTTTGCAGTTTAATTATACTTCCTTAGAATCATAGAATCATAGAATAGTTTGGGTTGGAAGGGACCTTAAAGATCATCGAGCTCCACCCCCCCTGCCCTAGGCAGGGACACCTCCCACTAGATCAGGCTGCTCAGTGCCATGTCCAGCCTGGTCTTTTACACCTCCGGAGAGGTCACACCCACAACCTCTCTGGGCAACCTGTTCCAGTGTTTCACCACCCACATTGTAAAAAATTTCTTTCTTATGTCAAGTCTAAATCTACCCCCTTCCAATTTACATTCATTGTTTCTGGTCCTCCTTACACCAGTTCAGATTCATGCAGTGGTACAAACCCACCAATACGCTATATAAAAAGGGAGACAAAAAATTGTGGGGGTTCCAGGGCACTACAACAAGTGATTATTTCTTTTCCTTTATTTTCCCGTCTCACTGGCACATTGCCTGCCTCATTTTACAGTTAAGAAGCATGGACCTCCATGGGGCATGTCACCTAACTCCAGACATGCTCTAACATCTCCTTTCATTATTTCTAGATGAATAAAACAGGAGGAGCAATTACTGTACACCACATCTTCTGATGTCAAAATAGTTACAACTTTATCTGGTCTTTATAAAGCGGTTGTTTTGCTGCTTCGTGAGCCGTTCAGGTATCTTCCATTTGAGGCTTGGTGGATCCAGGAGATACCCAGTGTCCCCCTGCACCTCACTCAGCATTGGGCTCTTTGCTCAGTTTTACTAGTGCCAGAAATTCAGAAAATGTGTTTTATTCTTGCTCAGGAGAAGAAGCAGTGCCTGCAACAAGAACATCTCCCTCTGAGTAAGAAACTTTATACTTTGGAAGGTGATCAGTCCTGCATCGTGGTGCCTAATTAGGAGCTGCCCTGCAAAGTCTGCTTTAAAATCTTGCATTGCACTTGGTGATGGATCCCTCCAAGCTCATCAATGCATCAGTACAAGCCCAGCTGCAGGGAGAAGATTAAGGCTTATGCTTTGGTTGTACAATAACACTCTACTCAGAAGAGGTCCCAGCAGGGTCAAGGAGAACACCTACCAAAAGTCACGTAGGTGATTCTGTATGTTACAGAGTGAGACACCAATCTTCACCACCATGTAACAAACTGCAGAAGGTGCTCTAGAGGTACAACTTGGGAATCAGTGGGAATATGGGTAAGAAATACTGGAGCAGGCAAATCAGGGTAATATCAGTCTCAGAAAATAAATCCTAATGAAGGGGAGCAGAATAATATTAGGTTGTTTTTTAAATTGTTATTTAGCAGATAGACCAATGTCTATTTGAAATTGATGGTTACATTGGTCTAAAAATCTCCTTAAATCCACTAGAGTCAACAGAAAAGAGGGTCTGGCATTAAAATGTCTGCCAGGTCAGATTTCATATCTGAATGGGAAGGTTGATTGGGGATTAAAAAGGACAGACAATACCAAAACATGATAACCCAAATGCAATGTTAAAATATAGCTGAGTTTTTATCTGCCTGTTCCCACTGTTGCAAAAAATTGATTGGTGGAGTAATTAGTATATGGCTCTTTCCTCCCTTGGATGCTTCCAATGCTGGATGGAGATAACACAGGGCTCCTCTGAGCTGGCAAAGGCAGGAGGAATTCCTTTCCTAACATCTGCCTACGTGAGGGTCCTGGAATTTGCATCTTCCCTGAGCCTGCTTTAGCTCACCTCCCTGCCTTCTTGGCATTCCTCTTTTGTCCAGCTGATAAGAGCACATTTCCAGAACCAGTTTTGCAATTACTCGTCCTCTCAGTTTTCTTTCCTGACCTTTAAAGGGGAGGCACTGAATAAATACCTTTTTACAAGAGCCAGGCTTTTGGCTGGGGGTGGCTATTTCAAAGGAGCAAATATGATTTTTCCATAAATACCATGTCAGGCCCATGTAACTCTTCAATAATTTATAACAGTCCTAATGCACAGCTAGTGTTGCACAAGAACATTCATCTAAAGCATTTCAGAACTGCAAAGGAAGGTAGGCAATGAAATTTTTGTGCAAGCTGCTTAGCAGTTGTTGAGTTTAGCTTCTGCATGAGTTTCATGAAGCATTCAAAACTACTCAGGGTTCAGGAGAAATGATAAAAATATCACAGCTTGTGAATTTTTTGTTAAGTGTTTGGTCTGAGCATTCAAAACCCAAACTAGTCACCCAAAGAAGGAAGGAAGAAAGGAAGAAAGACAGAAAGAGAGAAAGAGGAGAGAAAGAGAAAGAGAGAAAGAGAAAGAAAGAGAGAGAGAAAGAGAGAAAGAAAGAGAGAAAGAGAGAAAGAGAAAGAAAGAAAGAAAGAAAGAAAGAAAGAAAGAAAGAAAGAAAGAAAGAAAGAAAGAAAGAAAGAAAGAAAGAAAGAAAGAAAGAAAGAAAGAAAGAAAGAAAGAAAGAAAGAAAGAAAGAAAGAAAGAAAGAAAGAAAGAGAAAGGGAAAGAAAGAAAGAAAGAGAAAGGTACAAAGAAAACACTTCTGTGATTTTGAGTATATCAGTTTGTCTCCATGGGCCAAATATTTCAAGCCTCTTTTAAAGCCTTTTGGAGTGCACAGTATCCCCATGGGTCTCACCTGAACTGGACAGAAAACAGCTCTACTCAAAAGCTATCCCATAACTTGCTGGCTGTCATAGTATCCCCAAGAGGAAAAAATGGCCCATATCCTTTTTTAGATGTGGATCAGCTCCACACTTGTGTCACCAAACCTGTCTAGTAGGAGACCAAAAGAAGCCCCTTGTTTTACTGAGCAGCTTGGTATGGACCTGGGATTCCCTTACCTAGAGGATGGTGAAAAAGTAGCATTTGGCATCACTTCCCAAAAAAAAAAGGCAGTGCATGGGAGAATTTATCCCACTGCGGAAGAGCCATGAATTGGGAGTATCACACTCCATAGCTAATTCTTCCTCCACTCATCTCTCTCCCTCTGGTGTGCTCATGTCGGGTAGACTGTGAGCCCTGAAGAAGTGGTCAATCCCTGTGCCTCTGTGAGGTTCTGTTCAATGCTTTTGCTCAGTTTCAATGAAAATTTAGCGTGTAACTCTAACAAATTACAACCAAATACTTTATACTTAGAAGAAGCAAAGTAACCAGTTTTGTTGGGTTTTTTTTTAGTTCTATCATTTTAACAGGCATTTTAACAGGGCTAGATACTTCTAAAAAATACAGCAATAGAAACTCCCACTATTTATCCTCATGATGCTAAAATTAAGGTTCTTTCTGTCATCCCACATAGAATTGACAGTGGCTGCTAAATCCTGAGACAAGGGTCTGGTATAGCAATACCAAATGTGTGAGTGAATAATAGCACAGCCCTAGGTTCTCTCTGTGCTTTATGAAAAACACACACTTAAGATCTTAGTCTAAAAAGCTTTGATGTGACATACACCACTGCTGAGGCTGAAAAACACTTGTGGACTCCTCATCTCATACAGCCTGGTTTTGTTTATTGAGACACAGTAGGTGCTGGTATTTTATGCTTAGCTTTCACCTATAAATCTAACTTCTGTAACTAGTGTCTAGACTCCTTCCATTATTTTGGTCTGATTTAAACATCAATTCTTTTTGGAGGTGGAAGTGTCTTAAAAGCAGTGAGTTTTGAGGGGGCTAGAAAGCCAGTTTGCTTGAAAAAAATACAATAAAATTGTGAATAACTGCTGCTTTCCTTTAATTTTCAGGAGGGCAGAAGAAAACAGATCCACAAAAGGGATGTTACAGCATCAGCAGAGCCCTAGTCATTCAGAGTCTGGCCTTCTTTGAGCTGTTCCTTCCATTCTCTGGCAAGATAAAGTATTTTGTGGCTCTATTTTGTCTTTCCCACAAGTAATCCGGAAAGCTGTACTATCTGCTGAGCCTGGGGGTAACTTCATTAGTACTCACCACATCTTATTTGAATTACACATAGAGTTGGGTGTTTAAATTACAGGAAGACTTTGCGTTTAAGAGTTTCCGCCTCATGCTGGGGCTTGGGGAAAAAAAAAAGTCAGGTTTGACACATAATAGGGATTGATGTGCTACTTCAAATGCTGGTATTACTGAAAAGGAAGGAACTTCCACAGGAAGAGCAAAGGAAATTATACAGGAATCAATAAAGGGTGCTAAAAATAGTGGTTGACTTATCTTCCATGTGAGTCAAAATACCCTACTCAAGGGATGCACATGCTGTCTTGGCTGGTATATTCAGACTGCTCTTAACTGGCATCCAGGCTGTCAGGATTTACTGATAAATCAGTGAAAAGAGGCAAGTATCTGACAGTTCATCCCTTCTACATAAGGAACTGCCAGCACAAAAAGAGAGTGTGCTAAAGCCTGCCCTTTCCTAATTGCCATCAGCTTCATATGCTTAAAGTCAAGCATGTGCTTAATTACTTCAACGGCAAGTGCTTGGAAGGACTGAACTGCTAGCTTGGAGGAAAACTAAGAAATTAGTAAATATTCTGGATGAACCTGAAGAACAAAACTGGGATACAAGGAGAGCTTGCCTTCAAGGATGACTAAGTTGCAGTCCTGGAAGCATAATAGGTCTGAAGAGAGGGAATATGATTAGTCAGGTAATTTACAGGCAATATGCTTTCATAATTTTCTACTTAGCATCAATTTTCCAAAACAGCAGGTGAGAGCTTGCTCAGAGGGCATGAAGGAGGCAGCAGCAGGAGACAGGGCAGGGGTGGCATGGTCTTGGGGGATTCCATGCTGTGTGGGATAAGGAGCAGAGCTGTAGTCTCTGAACCTCACCATCTCCAGCCTTATGCTGGCTGTGCTTGTGGTTAGAAAGAAGCCATCAAAGATGCCTAACTCTTCCCATCCATGAGGCCCATCTGTCTGCATCACCACAGGATGGTCACCCTTGTGACATTTGTGATTAGGCACAGGGGAACTACCACAGCTGCAGCAGTTTACCCACAAGTTGGAAAAGACTCAGTCATTCGGGATTTAAAGTGGGAGCTTCAGCTCAGAAGTTCATGAGAGTTTTGGCTGAGTAAAGTAGGAGTAAAAGTTTGAAAATGCTGCTGTTAACCAAGCCACTAACAGTGGAGCATGTGATAGGGAAAATGATGCTATATGGCAAATTCTGAGGAGAAGGAAGGGTGTCACTTAGCCTCTTTGCATTTGCAATGTTCTGAACATTTCTACACTGTAGTGGTTGTCATGTCTGACTAGTTAACTGATCAGCTCTTTTAACTACATCCGTTTTAACCTCATACTAACACCAATGCTTTCAGAGAATATATGAGGATGTATTCTTATATGACTGCAAAATACATTAGTACCCAAGATCTTTCTACAAAATGTGAGAAAACATGGTTTAGAGATCTTTATGTTTCTTCAGCACTATTAAAGCCTATTACACAAACTCTTCAGGGCTTTCTACACTCCCTAATGGGGATTGTGTGACTAGATTGAGAGCAGTACAAGGGGCTAAATTTGAAGATTATAGCCTGCAACATGTCACAGAAAGTTTTCAACGTCATCAGGCAAACATGTGCAAGGAATAATACCCTCCCTGTGTGCCCCCCATTTTGCAAACAAAAAAACTGCAAGAGCCAACAGATATGTTCTGGCTTGTTTTATTTCACTTTGTATTTATTAAAATGCTGTGTTTGCAGTTTATATTTCTTGGTACACTGTTATTTGAACAACATTTAAACAAGAACAGCATAAGTAGCAGGCAAGCTGAGAGAGTAACTCATTCCATTCTATGTTTTGGAAGGATCCTAGGTAGCCTTATAATCATCAGTTACATCATTTATCCTTTTTACTTGCTTTTGATTTACTTACTTTGGAGGGTGAACACAAGCTCAGCTGTTTCCCCTTGTTTTCTGCTCATTTCCGCTTTCGGTTTCTCAAGCATCAGCACAACAAAAGGGCAGCAACCAAGCAAATGTTTACACCCCAACATAACTGCCTGCATGGATGTTTTAACTCAACAGCAAAAGAAGAAAAGAAAAAAAAACAAAAAACAAAAAACCTTTATTAATAACAGGATTTGTAGAATGTGATTTCATTTCCTTCTCTTCCACAAAGCCAAGCACTTGGTATCCAAACTGCCTGGCACAGAGTGAGCACTGCTTTGGAGGCTGGCAGTCCCCTTAGCTGATAGCCAGGCACTTGTTTGTGTGACTTCTTGAAAGGGCAGCAGAGGAGAGTGTGTGTAGCCATTCATAGGTTGGTATCATCCATGTCATTGCTGCACTAGTTTTGGTTTAGTAAAATCATTGCCAGTTCCCAAATAGGTTGTTGAGGAGGAGCACTTCAAGGAAACCATTGCCTTCTCTTCTGTATAAGCTGTAGCTACATCTGTACAAGTAAATTCACTGCGCTCAGACTCGCTCCCTGGCACTCCATGCCTGTAGCCATATATTTAATCATTTATTTGACACCTTCTGCCCACCAAAGTGTGTGCCTATACTCAAGCTGCCTTCTGGGAACGATCCCTGGTCCAGGAGCTCTTTGGAAGGTGCTGTTTGGCAGGAGTTTATGCTAACAATTTAAGAATACTTTACAATTGTTCACCAATTTGAACAAAATTGTTTAACAATAGAACAAGCAAGTTTTGTCTCCTGGGAATGGTTCCTGGTATCATTAGTGCCTAGGTGGTGTGCCTAGGCTCTTAGACCAAGGCCTCCATGTGACTCCTCTTCCTGCTGCTGGCTGAAGCTCAGTTTGCAAGCCCAAGCTCATGCTCCAGCCTTGTGCTCTTTGATCCCAGAGCTGGAGGTTCATAGCCAGGCAGCACAAACTTGGTGCCATTTACAAAAGATACAAACTTCACCCCCTTGCTCTGTCTTTCTGTAAGTCATTCAGTAATGGGACTCTACTTTGAACATCCTTAACAAATGAGCCCTTTTTATGAAGTACTGAGCCTATGCAATTCCCAGGCAACTCATAAATCTTCTTTCCTGAACTGGGGAAACAAAGTTAATTTTGGTTTCAATGGTACACAGCTATCATCACAACTCTTTATATGCTCTGCTTCCCTGGACACACAGGTGCCTTCAGAATTCTGACATCAGTTGGAAAACTGCAAATTCATCTTCTGTGGGCTGTGTGGGGCAGCTTTAGCTCTGCTTATCTGCTGATAGCAAGCTGAGAATAGAAGGCAAAATACTTCCTTTCCCATAGCTCAGCGATGATAACATTTTTCATATCAAGTTCTCTTAGGAAAAATATAGGATATCTGTGTATTTTATTTGGATAGGAAACAGGCTTTTCTCACTACTTCATCTCCATAATTCCTTGTCATCATCTTTTTTCCATAAAACCATAGAATATCAGGGATTGGAAGGGACCTCAAGAGATCATCTAGTCCAATCCCCCTGCAGGAGCACCCTGATCAGGTCGCACAGGAAGGCATCCAGGCAGGTTTTGAATGTCTCCAGAGAAGGAGACTCCACAACCTCTCTGGGCAGCCTGTTCCAGAGTTCTGTGGCCCCCCAATGTGAAAAAGTTTTTCTTATATTTCTGTGAACCTCCTGTGTTCCAGTTTGCATCCATTGTCCCGTGTCCTATCATTGGAGGTCACTGAGAAGAGCCTGGCTCCATCCTCCTGACACTCATACTTTGTATATTTATAAACATTAATGAGGTCCCCCCTCAGTCTCCTCTTCTCCAAACTAAGGATACCCAGCTCCCTCAGCTGTTCCACGTAAGAGGATGAAGGGATGAAGAGTTTTTCCCTCTTTGTCACTGGAAATAAGTGGTTATTCCAGATGACCCTGTGCTTTAGGTAGCAAAGCTGAATCTACTGTTGCCCTACACACTGAATATTGAAAGCTGTGTCTCTTGGGTGTAAGTGTGCTTTGTATGTCCTGTCAAGGTGGATCTAAGAGTGAAATGCTTGACAGAGGCTACTGATAATTTTAATCCTGTTTTATATATATGAACTCCAGCAAAAAGCCAGGGCAGGATTCACTCCCTCCCTCATGCTCACCTGAAGCCCTGAATGTCTTTCCTGCTCTTCACTGGGAAATACAAGCTAGTCATCTTCTAACAGTTAGGAATCTGGAGTGACAGTGGTAGACCTATTGTAGATTGGTGTAAAAGTGTTAAAATGTGGCAAAGCAGCAGGAGAGCTTTGCCTTGCTCTTAAAAACAGAATTGGGGATACTTTATACCAGATAGGTAGGTAAATGCGAAAACTAGTTGGAAATTACTAGGACTTGGTGAAACTAACACAATGCATTTGAGGAGTAAGTGGCCTATGGCCTGGTGGAAAGAAATTCTTGTATCAGTGAATGACTAGATGATATGCAAATGAATTTGGAGAAGGGATGAAGAAGCTTGGGGCAGTGGAAAACCTTATCATGGTGTGAGGCCTACCATCAAAGGACCAGATGTGAAATCTGAGGTGGTAAATGCAATCCGGTCTGATGTCCTACCACTGATAGTGAGGAAGACAAGAAAGAATTGAACTATAACTTGAAGTCAGTCATAAACAAAATGCCAACACAGGGGTGCTAATAATAACAGAAAATCCCACTCCTGAACAGACAGTCAGATGCCATTAATCCAGAAGTTGTGAACACACGATTTCAGTAAAAATGGGGAAAAAAATTCTTTCTGGCTTTCTTTTCTAGGAGGAAGCACAGAAATCACTCATATAGTATCATAGAATAGTTCGGGTTGGAAGAGACCTTAAAGATCATCAAGTTCCAACCCCCCTGCCATGAGCAGGGACACCTCCCACTAGATCAGGCTGCTCAATGCCTTGTCCAGCCTGGCCTTAAACACCTCCAGAGAGGGGGCATCCACAACCTCTCTAGGCAACCTGTTCCAGTTTTTCACTACCCTCACTGTAAAGAATTTCCTTCTTATACCTAGCCTGAATCTACCCCCTTCCAATTTACATCCATTATTTCTAGTCCTCCCATCAGATATCTTATTAAAAAGACCTACCACTGCCTTTCTGTAGGCCCCCTTCAGGTATTGATAAGTTACTATAAGATTCCCCTTGAGCCTTCTCTTCACCAGGCTGAACAAGCCCAACTCCTTCAGCCTGTCTTCATAGCGCAATCGCTCTAGCCCTTTGATCATCTTTGTTGCCCTCCTCTGGACCTGCTCCAACAGCTCAATGTCCTTCTTATGTTGAGGGCTCCAGAACTGGACACAATACTCCTGGTGGGGCCTCACCAGAGCTGAGTAGAGGTTTAAAATCACCTCTCTGGACCTGCTGGTCACACTCCTGGCTCATGTTGAGTTTGTCATCCACTGACACCCCCAAGTCTTTCTCTTTAGAACTGTACTCAAGCCACTCTCCACCCATCCTGTATCTGTGCTTGGGATTGCCCCGACCGAGGTGCAAGACCTTGCACTTGGCCTTGTTGAACTTCGTGAGGTTGGCATGGGCCCACCTCTCAAGCCTGTCACTGGATTATCCCTAGCAGGAGAAACAAGGAAGTGAATCAAAACAGTCCAGGCTGCATTATGGAGAAGAACGATAATGGGGAATGCTGAGGTAAAAGCAAAGAGCTGTGCCATGCTGTGTCAGGCTGTGCCTGGCAGTGATCTCCTTTGTGCCATCAGCAACCTCAGAAGGAAGTGAGGATGCAGAGCAGAGGAGGCAGAACATGGGGATCTAAAAGATGTAGTTGTCTAAAGCTGCCCATTTCCAGTCACAACAGATTTGAGATCCTTTTTTCAAAAGTGGGATGATACTAGATGAAACCCGAAAGTCTCAGACAACAGTGTACCAAACCACTGCAGACAAATTCCTACAGGAAGAAACAAACAAGAGTTCCTGGCCTGGATTTTATGTTCTTTCATTCATACAGGTTCATTAGGAGATAAAATTATCCTGCTGGCAGCATGGGCTCTTCTTCTTCATACTGTTTTTCCAGCCTCTCTGACAGGAGATAATGACTTGCCAATTGTTTTAGGCTCATTAGCAGCATAATTTTTTTATTTAATTTTCCTGCTACTTTGTCTGAGGTCCAAATCCTGGCTCTTCAGCCCCTGTGAACTAACTCTTCCTGTTGTAAGGAAATTCTTGGCAGTATATCAAAGGGAAAAGATCCCTTTGGAGATTCCCCCCCCCCCTTTTATTTTTCCAGGAGCATTCTTCACTTACCCACCTTGAAGCTGAGTTAAGTGGGAAGACCTGCTCCTGCAATTTGGCAACTTGCTTAAAATCTATTAAGTTAAAAGGTACTGGTTATCTTCTCTGGAATAGTCAAATCACATGTGACAATCTCAGTGACATAGGGTTCACTGTTCATGGTTTATATTTAATCCTGTCACCTCCTCTTTCACTTAACCTATTTCCAAACCACCTACAACTGGTAGCACATTCTCCAAAAATAAAATAGCAAACCTCGACCTTTCCCATGAGAATCCCCAGGAAAAAAAACAAAAAAAGTAAGTTTTATCAGTATTAATTCCTAGCTGGCACTTTTTCCCAAGAATTTATTGTTCCCCCAAGAAGTGGTTTTGAGGCAACTTTACGACATAACTTAAAACATTCTGCACATTACTCCAGTCTCCTACTTTTTTATGAGAAGACCAGCATCCAGCCAAAGCATACTTTGTACTTGTCTTGCTCGTGGCTGTTTTATAGCCTGTAATCTTTCTAAGGAAGCACAATCCACCAAATCTAGCTGGAAAGGGCTAATGTTCCAAGCAGTTATTTGCAGTTGAAAATGAACAGTAAAAATTGATCCCTGATGTAGTTCTGCTGGTGCTGTGTTAATGAACTTCCAGCCCAGAGAACCTCATCTCATCCATGCTGCTTTCTGAGTTGCCTAAAAATGATAGATGATGTATTTCCACAGTTGTTGCACTGTAAGTAGAAGAACAGTGTTACGTGTAAAGCCACTCAGTCTGTAGTCTCTGGAAAAGGTTAAGAATCAATACAAGAGGAATAAAAAAATAAAATCATGGAGTAGGAGCAGCATACAGTGTAGCTCTCCCCAGTGTGCTTGTCTGGCTTCTACCAGTGGGCAGCAACAGGTTCCAGGACTCAAAGGACATCTCTACAGCTCTTTGTTATCAGTCCTGATTTCCATTCTTCCATGAACTCATCTAATCTTCTAGCCTTCAGAGCATCCTAAGGCATGCCACTGCTTAATGGTGTGCTATGGGAGAATATTTTCTTTGGCTTAAACCTGATGCCTGATAGAATCATAGAGTAGTTTGGGATGGAAGGGACCTTAAAGATCATCTAGTTCCAACGCACCTGCCATAGGCAGGGACATCTCTCACTACGTCAGGTTGCTCAGTGCCTTGTCCAGCCTGGCCTTAAACACCTCCAGAGAGGGGGCATCCACAACCTCTATGGGCAACCTGTTCCAATGTTTCACTACCCTCACCATAAATAATTTCATGGTAACTCCATCTAAAACCTCCTCATTGTTGTGTTATCATAAAATGTTAATAATTACTCCTTATTCACCTTCTTTATTCACTTAATGATTTTATAACCTCTCTAGTTCCCCCTCTCAGTTTCCTTTTTTTCCCCAGCTTTAGTTCATCTTCAGCAATAGAGAAAGGTGTATCAGCTTTATTGCTCTTTTCTGTACCAATTCTGCTGTGTGCTTTTGAGAGATGAGACTAGAACCACACACCAGATTTTCAAGATAAATGCTCACTATGGTCACCAAACTGGAAAAGAATGGGTTTGATGAATGGACCATTCCCTGGATAAGGAGCTGGTTGAAAGATTGCACTCAAAGGGTTACAGTCAATGGCTCGTTGTCTGGGTGCAAACCAGTAACAAGTGGTGTTCCTCAAGGATCAGTACTGGGACCAGTGCTATTTAACATCTTTGTAGGAGATATGGACAGTGCGTTTGAATGCTCCCTCAGCAAGTTTGCAGATGACACCAAGCTGTGTGGCGCAGCTGATACACCAGAAGGAAGGGATGCCATCCAGAGGGACCTTGACAGGCTTGAGAGGTGGGCCCAAGCCAACCTCATGAAGTTCAACAAGGGCAAGTGCAAGGTCCTACACCTGGGTCGAAGCAATCCCAAGTGTTTTTTTAGGCTGGGTGGAGATTGGCTTGAGTGCAGCTCTAAAGAGAAGGACTTGGGGGTGTCAGTTGATGACAAACTCAACATGAGCCAGCAGTGTGCACTTGCAGCCAAGAAGGCCAACCAAATCCTATGATTCTATGAGCTTATAAGGATGATGTTCTGCCTCTCCCTCCAAATAAACCCAAAAGTTGGTTTGTCTTTTAAACTACTGCTGAGTAGTGAACCAATGCCATTGCAGAGCCACAGAGAAGATTAGGGGATTGGAGGCTGAGGAAGCTGGGTCTCTTTGGCTTGGAGGAGACTGAGGGATGACCTCATTAATATTTATAAATAAGTAAGTGTCAGGAGGATAGAGCTCTTCTCAGTGACATGCAATGGGAGGACAAGGGGCAGTGGGTGCAAGCTGGAACACAGGAGGTTCCACAGAAATATATGAATATAGAAAAAACTTTTTCACAGTGAGGGTGACAGAACACTAGAACAAGCTGCCCAGAGAAGGTGTGGAGTGTCCTTCTCTGGAGACATTCAAACCCACGCAGACATGTTCCTGTGTGACCTGATCTGGGTGTTTCTGCTCCTGCAGTGGGATTGGACTAGATGATCTCTTGAGGTCCCAATCCCTGATGTTCTCTGATTCTACAAGACAGTTGTTTTACAAACCGGTACTCAGCCTCTCCAGATTAATTGGCCAAATAGTCTCATGTACTCCTTCTTACCTCGCATATTTCATACTGTTTTGTATTTAAAAAAAAAAAAAAGGCAAAACCAAAGTCAGTGGAGCTGCTTTTCAGGTGCAAGCAGGAATTTCTAATCAAGACTACCTGTCACACGCAGCCAGTGCACCCAAAATGGGGTGCCAAGTGTTCTGGCCAGCTGCAGTGAGCAAGATGGGCAGGACACCTCAGGTTCAGGTTTACCAATGTTTCCTGGCATAAAGATCCTGCCTTTGCTTCCTGTCAGTGAAGCTGAAATCTTACATAGGCGCCTACCTCAGGCTAGTTTAGTCTTGTTGGGAGATGATTTCAGTTTGAGATTTTTGTGGTTTGGTGGGGGTTGTTTGGGATTAGCTTGTATTGTATCTCTCAGACAGAACAGCTCCACCACTGCCAAGGAGGAGGCTGGGGAATGTACCTCTTATACATATTTAAAAGAAATAAATTGTGTGATCTTTGATTTGGAAATTACTAGTGTTAGCAGGATTTGAGAAAATGATTGGATTCACACAGATGATATTTGCATGGTCTTTTGCTGAGTAGGAGACTTCCGACACCACCACAGTCATGCATCTCATTTTTTCCAGATTCTTATCCTGTGAGGAGCCCTCATTTCTACAATCATCTTTAATTTTAATGGTTAAATCTGCAGAAAACTTTCCTTGAGTTAGCCATGCTTAGCTCCTGCCAGTCACACTGGGCTTGGGGACTCAAATGGAGTAGGGGACCCATCAGTCCTGCGAACAGCAGGAACCCCAGGCTTGATGAGAAATAGCTTCAGGTTGGACCAGAAGAAACAAGCATCAGGCTGAGGAGTAGGAATGCAATGAAGCAAAGGAGGCCAAAGGACTCAAGGAAAAAACACAGGAGGAGATTCTCTTGATGAATCTTCTGACCTGCATTGGGGAGGAGAGTAATGAGGGATGATGTTATTGATAGGATCTTAATTTATTTCTGTCCTTCAGCCTGACTCCAGCCCAGTGAGCTTCCATCTCTCACCTAGAATACCTGACTTTGGCTGCCTTCCATCCATGTGTGTCACCACTTCCAGTACCTCAGATACAGACAAGCTGGATCACTGCTCTACAGGCAGGCATTTTCCTATTAAGTCAGAAGTTTGGAGGAGGCCAAAAGCAAATACCACCACACCCCCTTACAGACAAAAATCCAACCAGGATCCATCAGGGTTTTCTTGTCTCCTCCCAGACAACCTCTCTCCAGAGACTGCTTTCCCCTGGCACCCAGCATCAGAATGACATCAGATCCCAGCCAGCTGCATGGTGCCATGTAAAGGGAACAAAAGCCAAGACAATTGTGGGGAAAAGGCCATTGTTCCAAAAAAATTAAATGATGTCACTCTGTTCTTTAACAGCATCAATAAAGAATCCTTTCCAATAGCAAGTGTCTCTCTGCCTACAGTTAGGATAGAAGGCACAGAATGGATTATTCTGCTATTTAAAGGCAAGATTTTTATCATAAAACACCACGTTTCAGCACAGACTTTCTATCCCATGGAGATGAAGCCAAGGGGCGCTGTGGTGTAGGGTCAGGTCCTTGAAAGGGACCTCAGCTTATGTGTGGGCAGCAGCAACTTGAATGTGCCTGTTCTCAGATGGAGGAGAGCTGCTCATACTCCTCATTACTGTACTTCCAGTTCCTAGCTGTCACCGTTTGCACTGTGACATCTGCTAGTAGTCTTAATCATCCGTTGTGGCCCCAGCAGAATAAGCATCAACAGATGTAAGAGTTAAGTTTCTAATTACCTTAACACCTTTCTGGCACGGTGCCATAAACACAAGTTAATTAAGTCTCATGCTAGCACCATGATGCAGAGCTATCTTTTTCTTTGTTCAGATTTACAAATAAAGAAGCTGAGAGACCAGCTCATACTTGCTAGTCAGTCTTCTGAAGCACCCAAGCCCTCCCCACCTCAGCTGTTACCTGCCTTCCCACCTACCAGAACATCAACATGTTTTGGCCTGTTGCTGACAAAAGTAACAGACCACGTGCTATGCCCTTGAAAAATCCTAAGAAAGTTTTCTTGTCAATAAGAAAATCGTGAGGAGTTTCAACGTTTGTTACTTATTGTACCTTGGAGCCCTGGAAGTGCCTCCAGGCTGGGCTGCCCCCTGTCAAAAACCATAGAGGCACTCCTGAAGGCACATATACCCTTGTGAGTCATTTATCAGGTGATGGATGTCTCTTAATTGTCCATAAGCTGTGTCTCTCTCTCTGTCATAGTCTAGCATGTGGCTCTTGTGATGCTTGCAGCTACAGATGAACCCAGGAAGTGTATGTCAAGCCTGTCTCCCTTGCATCCTGCAGGCCACCCACACCAAACTGCCTCCATCATGGTAGAACCCAGCTAGCAGAAAAATCTAGGTAGTGGATGACAGTACTGAGAGAAAAACCTTGTGGGACCCTAGAAGCTGCTGTCACCCTCCAGCAGTGCATCCTAGAAATATGTCTATAGGTGTCTATAGACAAGAGCTGGCATAGCTACAGGGCTGTGCTGATGCACTCAGATGTGCTCAGATGGACTTTGGGCAGAAAAAGGTAGAATAAGGCTTGCTAGATATCCTGCCTTCCCTCCCAACTTTCACAGGAAAGGAGAAAGCAGGCAAAGAATGCACACCAGCAAAGCAGACTTCCCAGTCTTACAGTACTTTCCATAGGCATGTATCCCCTGAAACTGCATTTTGTTTCTCAGCTTCTGAAAGGAAAAGCACAAGCAGAACTATCAGGGGACTCTTGAGTAGTCAGATGGAGAGATCGTTAAAAAGACTTCAAGGTGACTCAAAGCAGACACTTAGAAACTGAGAGATGCAGAATTAAGCAACTACAAACCACTTACTTAAATGTTTCCAGAAGTCAGTCACTGTACTTGCTAAGCACAACTTGCTGGTGTTCATCATGATGACTAAAATCCCAGGCACCAGCACTCATTTAGACAATTGTCTTAAATTCCCTCTATTTTATTTCATAATCTTTGTATTCAGAATCACTTTGGTAAAGTGGCCTAAACTTAGTGTGGTGCTTTCAAGCACCTTCTGTTCAAAACTCTTCAAGCTGCTGGGGGAAAAAGAAATCAGGAAGATTGTTTCAGTCCAATTTTAATCCATCAGTTTTGAGCTTAATGTTTTTATTGTTTATTCACTTGTTGATACTGTTGGTATTAATTTATTGGCAAAACTGATCCTAGAGAAGGCTTAATGTAGAAGCAATAGCCATAGCACTGTGTTACTCTGCAGTGGCCTTCTCAGTCAAAACAGAATTTAAGAAAATACGCCTTGACAAATATTCAAATTATTATTAAGCCCTTTTTGCTGGTGTTATGTGTTTTGGAGCAAACATTATCACTGAGAACTGAGGCCTCTTTGTTGAACTGCTTACACTGGTGAGCTACAGGCAGAGCTGTACTCAGTGGGAATACTGTCAAACAGATGGGATCCCTGTTTTGCACATGATTCTGGAATGCAGCAAAATTGTTTGGTTCTGGGAAACAGTTTTTCCTCCCATGACACTATCAAAATGGCCAAAGGGCCTGATCCTGAAATCCATACTCCCACAAGTAATCCTCATTTCAGGAAGGTGCAAGTTATGAAGGGGAAAAAAAAAAGTAAGCTAACACCACCTCTGCATAGAAGTATTCTCATTGTCTGATCCTAAGAGAGTGCAAAAGGGAGGGAACAGAGAGGAAACAGAAATAAAGGACCAATGCATATTGCAAAAACATGGAAAGGACAACATGCAAATACACCAGAACCCAAAGCCCTTTGGGAAATTAGCCTGGAGAAGTGGTGTCAGGAATCATCTGAGACATTTCTCTTTTCAGCACTCTGAGCCAGCAACCCTGAGCACTTCCCATCCCTTCTTACCTCACCTCACAGAGGACACTGGTGCAGGATGAAGGTTAGAGAAGAGAGTAAAGATTAAAAAACAGAGGTCATCTGGTTGAAACACTTAGGGACAGACCCTTGGCTGGTATAAATCACCACAGCCCCCAAAAAAGTCACTGTGAGGTTCTGCAGCTTTACACCCACTGAACATCTGGCCCTCAGGCTGTGGGAAGAGGATATAATGTGCCTCATGCTTCATGCATTTCTAAACAGCTGCTTTGAAGGACTCCCTCTAGCTTCACATCAGACCATTTGCCCTAGCTGAAAGCTCTGGAAAGGATTGATTGTTCACAAACACTAAAATCTCAGTATCTGCAGGGCACAAAGGCATGCTGAAAGATGTCTCTAATGTAGCGAGCTGCTTCTTGGCAAATTTCTTTGCAAATCAGGTGGGTGAGGAAGAGATTATGTCCAGCCCCAGACAATTAGAGCTTTGCAAGTGCTTTGCCATACAGGAATTTGCTTCAATAATTCTGACAGGATCAGGTGGTTTCAGCCTGGTACAGCTATGTGCAACAGTTCAGCAAACATCAGATGGATTTGGCTATGTGAATATATGTGACCTTTCCCTCTAACCTCCCTTTATTATTAATCACAAACTACATCTTTGGATCTGTCTTTATCTTAACACCACCACTGGTCTAGCAGATCTGCCAAAAACATCTTGCCAAGAGCAGACTTACAAAGTCATCTGACTATTATTTTTTTACTAAGAAGCTTTCAGCTGATGTGTTACATTTTTTTAAGGATTCAAGCTAGTAAGTGAACAGTCAAGATTCCTGTGCTGTACAGCTCACATGGCTACAAGAGTTTCTTATTATTTTCCCTAATTAACAGGTGAGCCCTCTAACCATTATGTCTGAGATGGGTTGACTTAATAGTCACTACCTTACAAACTGCTTAAAATTCAAATACAAGAATACTGACATCATCATTTATGGATCATAGTTTAGAGGTAGTTTTTGCAGTGTTAGGTTGGTGGTCGGCTCAAAGTCCTCTTCCAACCTACACGATGCTATACACGATTCTGTACAGCACTCCTGGCATCACTTCATGGCCAAATTCTTACCCCCCAGTGCTTCTTCTGGCTCTTTTGAGCATGCACCCCTGTTTGGAGTGGGAAGGGGAGCGTGATTTTCCTCGCTGCTTTTGTACATGCTTTTTGCATATCATCCTAAGATCTCTTGGAGCATGGTCAGCCACCAAGCAGTGACAGCAAAGCCCAGTGCTGGGGTGGGGAGTTGTGTTCTGGAGAAATGAAAAAGGGAAAGAGAAAGGACATTGGTAATGGGGAGCAGTTCCCTGGAGAAATGTTTGGGAGCTGCAATAGCAAACACCCATCTCCGTGCTCACTTGTGAGCTCTGCAGAGAAGCTCAGCAGATGCTATTCCCTCAGCTGCAGCTCTGGCCTCTCCTCTTGGGGTGGTTTGTAGTAAAGTCATGCAAGAGTTTTCCTCAGTGCCTCATCGTCCTGGTAGAAAAGAAGCAGTGAGTTTCCTTACTCCTTGAGACTTAATAGCCATCTCTGTTCTTTTCACTATTAAATGTACATACATTTCTTGAGGCACAAAGGCAGCAGCTCTTGAAAGAAAAAGAAAACATTTCACCTCCATGAGGGACATGACAATAGAAAACCACTGAAGCAGCTGGTTCTCCTGTCCTGGAGCATCCATTACTGCCATAGCTGATGGCACTAACCTTCTTGCTCACCTCTAGGTAGGCTACTTCACTGGGGTGACTGATGTCCCCTGACATTGTCCTCTGTGCTTGATGAAGTAGAAACTAGCTTTGCTGTGGCAGGAACAGTACTCACTGCAAGCAAAACAATAGCTGTCATCACTGCTCTACTCTGCTTCATCTTGGTTTATATTTAAAGATATAGAAAACAGCCTGAGTTTGCAGCAGCTGCTCTAATCCCTCAGGACTTGCTGTTTGTAACCCCTGCAAATTCAGCAGAGAGCAGAGGGGGGCAGAGAAAAATAAATCTCTGGATTTGAGTCTGGGGGATTTTTCACCTGTCAGAGCATGAAGATGAGGTATTAATACTAATGAGACATGAAGCTAGTCAAGGAAGCCCTTTGAATGTTGAAAAAGAGCATAGCAGAAGGCACATGCTGCAGCTCTTTTCATTGGCCTGGTAAATTAAAAGCCTTGAAGACAGGAATATCTGAATATTTTTTAAGTGGTCTGCTAGAATCCTTCAGCTGTGGCATACCTGCCACATTTAGGGTAAAAAACGAGAGCACTGCACATGGGAAGGGGCTTGTGAGGCTGGGGAAGAGCACCCATGCTCTAGATGCAGGGGACAAGGCTGCAAGGAAAGGCTGAGGGCAGACATCCAGTAAGAAACAGTGATTTAAAATCTCCCCAGGTCAGAAGCAGGGCAAACTAACTATGGATTATCAAAACAGATGAAGATTTATAGAATTTGTCAAAGGAATGCGGTGTCCTTGGCAAGCGATGAGAAAAAAAAAAAAAGCCCTTGAAAGGTGCCTGAGTGAGTGCCTGAGTGAAAGCACTTAAATTAAAACCATCTTTGCAACTGAGTTTGAGGAGGAAAACAGCTGGTGGAAGCTGCAGTGCCTGGTGCAACCTGAGGCTGGGGCAGCCTGGGAGGATACGGAGTGTTTTGGTTCCCGCTGGTGCATGGAGATCATGTCACTGCTCGTCACAGCACAGGGTGGGCATGGGAAGGGGAGGAAAAAGAAGAAAGAGTTTTCTCAAGCTGTCTTAGTCATGTCTCAGCTGTGCTCTGGTGAAAAGACATTAAACTTGGAAGTAATCTGGAAATGCGAGAGAAAAAAAGTGTATCTTAGTGAATTCACAGAAATGGACTGAAGTGGATTTCAGGAAAGCTTCATCAAGAAGCATTGAGGAATTCTTAGATAAAATTATAAAATACATTATTTGATAAGTACTATATAATATTGTTGTATTTTTCTCCTTATTAAAGTACTTATCATGAAATCACAGAATTATAGACTGTGTTGAGTTGGAAGGGACCTCCAATCCCCCAGCACCACATTAGGCCACCCAGAGCCCCACCAAGCCCAGCCCTCAATGTGTCCAAGGATGGAACCTCCACCACTTCTCTGGGCAGCAACTGAAGAACATTCACCATATTTATCACCGTATGTGTGCCTCTTTTTGCCTAATCAATGAGCTATCCAGAAGCTGATCATTCCTTGGATCATAGTAGGTAAAAATGCTGATATTAATTTACAAAAGAATGTATTTTTCATTAAAGTAGGACTTCTTTTAAGTAAAATGCTTGTATTTTAAAAGTCTATTCCTCATTACATTTGAGGTCACGGGAATTCACACTAAAGCTTGCAAAAGAACGTATTAAACTGTCTTCTCCAGGTTTATTGATGGAATGTTTTAGAGGCAATCTGATCAGCTATGAAAAGACAGTAGAAACCAAACCCCATGAAGTACTTTAATTATAACTTTTCCTAGCAATAGGCTCTTTGTGAATGTAAAGAGTGTATTTCCTCACATTCACCTTGTCTTCTGAGATAGAAGTTTACCACAAGGTTGAAAAAATGAGCAGGAATGAAGCAGCAGAGAAACAGCTCTTTCTATGGGTGAATTAAAAAAAAACAAAAAACAAACCTACCACTTCTAAATTCTTGTACGATAGATGAAATAGAAACAACATTAGCTCCACTCCCCAGAGTAACTTGTGTCCTCAGAACACCTACTGGCTTCAAAGACAGGGCAGATGAGAAGAAGACGACTGTGTATTCATGTGGTGGTGGAAATATGGACAGGATCTTCAGTGGCTGCTGCTGACAGGGAAGGGAGAGTGGAAGTCCCCTTTGCCCTGCTGGAAAATCAACCCCTATCTTACACTTTGAAAAATGTATCATTATTCTTCAGAAAACCAGCATGGCTTGCCAGCTTTTGACTCAAAATTGGTATTTTTTCAATGGTAATTTTCTTTGAATTCCCTCTCTGGTCACACAGAGCTTGGTAGGGATTATTAGTTTGAAGAGTCCTTATTAATATAAAAGAGATGGTAATGAAGCACATGCATTTCCTGAAGAAAGCATAAAGTAAATAGAAAAGGACAAATTAGTTTAATCTCTATTTCTCAAACGAGAATCACAAACACAAGGAGTACCAAAATTGAGATTAAAATGAATTCTTTCTTCATTTCCAACTGCTGAGAACTTTTTTTTTTAAAGAAAAGAAACTAAAAAGTTGAAACAAAAATTTATACAGCTCCCTGCTCCTTTGTGGCTGTGATTTTGAATTCATGCACATTACCATGTGTTGGATGTGTAGGAGCATTACCAGAGCTCATTGCTGACTCAGGAGGTAATGCAAACAGCAATATCCCTTTCCCAGGGTCAGCTGGAGGACAGGTGGTCTGGAATAACATCCCACCTGAAGTTCCTGCTATTGCTCCTAGTGATGCCAGTAGCACCAGTATTTCCATGTAGTTGGAGGCAACGTGGCATGACTGGTTCTTTAGCTACTGATTAACTTCAGCCAGCTGGTCTTGCTGCTCCAGATGATGAACCACTTAACCATACTGATCCAGCCGTGGGATTTCAGGATCCATCTCTAAATGGAAACATCCCCAATGTGATGTTCAGCCCCTGAGTGCCTCAGGGATGCCATATCTCCACAACTTGGCCTCCATCATCTCAGCAGGGAAGCAAAACTGCTGCATTTGCTCACTCTAAGATAAAAAGAAGGAAAGAGTGATTTCATACGAACATTTCCTTTCTCGGCTCTCTTGATGTTATTTTTCCAGTTTAACGTACAGCAAGCCTTACAAACACTGCACAAACCCAGGACATGTGGCAAATGTTCATTTCAGATCCATTTTCCAGTAGGCTAGAGCTGGTTTGTAGCTGGGGCATATGCTTTGATCCTCCCACGTGGCGTCACATGAAAAAGTCAACTTAGTTCTTTTTTTTGCCCATAAATTCATAAGTATTCCCTGCCACCACCACTGACACCTGCCCAGCAGGGTCTGGAGGAGGGGAGATGGGTCATCTGTCACGTCTGCTGAGACTTTTATGCTCCTTCCTCAGACAGGAAGAAGATCCTAGGAGATGTGGAGCCACAGAAAACTGGTTGCACAGGTCTCTGCCTTGTCCTCAGCTTCTTTATATCATGACTGATGTTTGGGGCAGGACTGTGTAAGAAAAAACACGACTGTCAAAGACTCTCAGTGACTAAAAGAAAACGGACTGAAGGGAAAAGGTCTGTTGGAATGATAAAGGTCCTTGGCTGAAGATGGAAGGAAATAAGTTCCTTTGATATTCTCAAATTAATAGTCTAGTTAATTAATAAGGGCTGCTAGAAGAAGGAAGCAGTTCTACGATTTATTTCCAGAAGGGAGTGGTGGAAACTCTCCTCCCAAGCCTGACGAGCCCGTGGTCTCAAATTAACGACTGGTAGCACTTTTCAGATCCCAGCACTCTCCGTGAATAATCAGTGCTGTCTGGAAGGCTCCTGCATGTCTCTGTGGCACACGGCAGTCACTGGAGTCCAAGGAGAGAGGGGACACCCATTGCATCATGGTCTGGAGGCTACTTTGGGTGTACTTTGTGTACAGTAAAGGATGTCAGGAGTGGGAGTGGGCAGGTGAAAATGCCCATCGAGCTGCCACACACAGCCTTTGTTACTGAGCACCTGCACCACTGCCAGCAAAACAAAAATGAAATGAAAATCACTTAATTCTGGGGCAGTTTCATTGACATTCAATGATAGGACAAGGGGCAACGGGTGCAAGCTGGAACATAGCTGCAGGTGGACGTGATTTTGCCCAAACCATTCTATGATTCTATAGGAGATTCCATTGGAAATATAAGAAAAAATTTTTTCACAGTAAGGGTGACAGAACAGTGGCATAGGCTGCCCATAGAGATGTTGTGGAGTCTCCTCTGGAGACATTCATAGAATCATAGAATAGTTCAGGTTGGAAGAGACCTTAAAGATCATTGAGTTCCAACCCCCCTGCCATAAGCAGGGACACCTCCCACTAGATCAGGCCTCATCCAGCCTGGCCTTGAACACCTCCAGAGAGGGGGCAATGTCCCTGGGCAACCTGTTCCAGTGTTTCACTACCCTCACTGTAAAGAATTTCTTTCTTATGTCAAGTCTGAATCTACCCCCTCCAATTTACA
>VZTY01020724.1:79976-160702 GCA_013400935.1 Turnix velox
GAGGGTGGGAGAAGAAGCAGGAGGAGGAGGGGGGGGAAGTGAAAGGACGCGGGACCGGGAAGATGAACCGGAGTTTCAACAAATCTCAGACTCTGCGGTATCTGGAGTGCAGCGCGGTGGAAGTCAAGAGTAAGGTGAGGACAGCGCGGCGCGGCCTCGACTGGTGGCGGCAGTCCAACCGCCGGTTCGTTCCCGGTACCTCTTACGAAATGAATGGAGTTCCCCTCGCCCGGTACTCGCCCGCCGCCTTCCTTCCCGGCGCTGCCGGAGTCGTGCCCCGGTTGCAGCCCAGAGAGCGGTGACGGGCTGGCGGCAGTCCGCGGAGAGGCGGGGGCCCCCCGCCGGGCGCAGCTCCCGGCCTCGCCCCCGGCGAGCCGCCGCTGCCCGGCGTGAGGCGTCGGCGGTGGGACCCGATCCTTACCCGCCCGCCTCGGGGGCGATAGCGTGGCCGAGGCGGGTGGGCGCCGGGGGTCCTGTGCTCGCCGTTGCCGCTCAATCTTTTGTTTCACCGCGGGGACTTGGGCGCTAACTTTGTGGAGAAGCTCGGAAAGTGGCGGGCGCCGGGCCGTCGGGAGGGCTGGGGCTCGGACCCGGGGGCGCTGGGTGGGTGGGTGGCGGTGCTGGCCACCCCCGTGGTGGTCCTGCCGCCTGCCAGCCGCCACCCGAGTTCTCTGAGCATCTCCCGGGTTAGTAAGTCGGGTCCCCCGGCGAGGTTTGTCTAGAGAAACGGAGGACTGTAAGAGAGAGGGACCGGGTGCTACGAACAAAATCCTCCTGTAGGATCCGAGTCGGAGAAGCCGGAGTGAGAGTTTCGGGGAACACCCGTAGCCTCTTTTGGCGACTTTACCGGGTGTCACCTAGGGATGCCGGCACCCGCCGTGAGCCAGACAGCTTCTGCAGGCTGCTGCGACTAGGGAGGGAGTTGTGGTCCGCAGAACTGTCGTGGGGAGAAACAGCTGCCTTCTGGAGCTTGGCTCTGTGAAATGATGGTACAGGTGCAGTTTGCTGTGGTTGGTCTTGCTGAGATCTCTTCAAGGAGCTTTAGTAACTCTTGGTTGATCTAGGAGGTCAAAATCTTGGCTGTCACCTCTGCATGCAGAAAAAGAAAAAAAAGTAGCGTTTAAGCAAAACCCTAAAATCTCTCTTGAAGCCTTTATTTTTTATACTCTTAACAGGCAAGTTGTTGGCGTTGTCTCAGTTTAAATGAGCCTCGAATAGTGTTATGTCCTGGAATTGTGCCTCACTGCCTGCTGAGGTGGTACTAGAGATGGCACATCATGCTCAGCGCTCCCTTATTTGTGTCCCCTGCTGTTGTTAATATTTGCATTGGGATCAAGCATCCTTGAACCACACACAGACTCGAGGATGGTGAGAGAACTGCTTCATGTCCAAGGGACTCTCCTGTAACTTCTAAATGTGGCATCTTAAGTGTAGGTTAAGACCCTAATCTCCTGTAGTCATTTGAAGGGGTTCAGCAGATCTAGAAATTTCCACCCTGCTTCTGTTGCTTTTTCCAGCAATATTGAGATTTTTTTGATTCAGTTTAGAATTGTAGAATCATTTACATTGGCAAGGACCTTTAAGCTAATTGAGTTTTCTTGTTACTTAAAATTCATGTGGTGTCTGAGCTTCAAACTTAAACCTTGATCATGTACAGGATGTTTTCAAGCTAATCCTTTCTCTTCTACTTTATATTGATGTTGCTTTGGTTTGTTCCACGAAAAATTAAAAAGCAACCTTATAATGAGCACCTCAAAGCCTCCTTTACAGCTGCAGGAATCCTGCAAGCAAATTCTGTGTAGCCACCAAATGACTTGGGGAGGTTGTAAACGTACAAATGACTGTCAACTCCTGGAGAGAAGGAAAATAAGTGTGTATGATGGGAAGAGTTTACCCTAGGTCTTCTGTAGCTTGGTGTTATCACTACTGGTGGCCCAGAAATTGCTTAAGAAAACTACTGCATTAGAAGAAACCTCAAATCAAGGCTAAATTCAAGGTGTCCTGCTGTGTGATGATGATCCATTAAAATCCATTGTGAGTCAGTGAAGGCAGTCCTGTTGAATTTCTTAGTACTGGTGGGGTTATACTATTAGTGTGACTTGTGTTCAATGATGTTTAGACTGTTTATGTATAGGGCTGTTGGAGGTTGCTGGCAAATAGAGGTTGATACTGACGCTGCACCATAGCTTTCCTTTGTAGAGCTCGTAGGTTCCTTTTCACAGAGTTTGCTCTTCAGTGGTTAGAAACAGATCCAGTGAAAAGCTTTTGCCAATGGTACCTGGCAAGTAGTCTTGTAGGGTCAGTTACAATGCTGACTTGTCCCTGTGGGTCACTGGCATCTGCTGTTTTCATCTAGAAATAGAGATTGTTTTTTTGCAGATAGAGTGGACTATCTAAGGCTGCGGAAACAAAAAGATTCAGTGCTGCATTTGGGAGCTGCATGTAGCCAGCCTTTTAAATATTTAGTTGCCTGTGTTTTGTAAGTATGAAGCCTGTCTGGGCCTGCCTGAGAACTTGAAAGTTGAGTCTGAGAATTCATGATTTTGCAGCTATCGCCTGAGAGCACAGCCTGCCAGGTGAGTGGAGGTGGGTGCAGCTCAGCCTCTGCGCCAGGGCATGCTGCTGGCTGAGGATCAAGGGATTCTCAGGTGGCTTTTCAAAGGCTGGGGAAGTGGCAGGCCGTGGGCAGGTGGAATCCCTTTTAGTGGAGGAGCCAGGTGTGAGCAAACACCAGTTTTACACAACAGTGTGAAATAGTTTTTCTCCTTCCCTGGAGATGGAGTTGGATGTGAAGGAGCTCTGGAAAAAATAGCTGTGGGGAGTTGGATGGGTGATAGTGTGCAAATGCTGGGTTTTTGATAGCCCTGTCTCTGTTATGATAACCAGGTGGTTCCTTCCTAAAGGATAAACCACCTTCGAGCTCATGTGTTGCATTAGTCATGATTCAGAAATGGCTCCTAGGAAAACCTTGGTCAGTTTTCATGTATTTCCAGAGTTTCTCTACTTCAAAAGAGAGAGCTTGGAAGTTTCTTTTTTCCCCGTGATTATTGGAAAGGAGAGATTTTTGTCAGATCTTTTTTGTCATGCTGGATAAAATACTTCTCTGTCAATCCCCAAATATCTTTAAGTTGGCCTATGTGTCAGACTATTATTCTGAAAAAGAAGGGGGAGGGAGAGTATTTTGGTAGCTGAACTCACTCCAGCTTTTCAAGACCCTTCATGTGCTGGAGGGTAAAAAAATCAAACGCACAGGGTATCCCTCTTTCATCATGCAGCAGATGATTGGATTTCAGCTGATCTAAACCAGCTTGTACCTTCCCTGGACCTAGCTTGACCTATAACCCCCACTGGGAAGATGTCCATGCAGCATGCTTTGGCTCCTTACACTTGTGCCTGGATATTTTAATGCCTTGTGCCTACCTGGTGAGAGCAGATGATACATTCTCTGGCAACATATCTTTGCAGAAGCTTGAGGTTTGTGTTACTGTCTAATACCTCTTGGCATGCATTAGGTTGACTTTTCTCTGGGTGGCTGTAAGGTGCCACAGAAGTCTCTGAAATCACTGTTGCTGCAAAACTGAAAGGGAAAGCAGCATCAGCCATCTGCACACATCTGCTTTCAGATATGGCAGTGGTGGAAATTACTACAGTCTTCTTTATTAAGTTGTCCTTTTCCTTTGGGATCTGTGCTTCCTTCCTCTGTGTCTTCTCTGGGAGGTGACCTTGTAAATTACAATACTTAGAAGCTTATTGCTACATGGGAAAGTAGAAGAATAAAGAGGAATTGGCTTATAAATTGGCACATGGCGTAGGGAAGTATTAATTGAATTGTAATTACACCTCATCCCTCTTCTTCCATCTTTCACAGCAGAATCAATTAAAAGCTCACTTCTTATCTAGGTATTGTCTATGTAGCTGGGGATTAATGTTTTTCAGCCCTTTTAGGCAGGATCTGAAGACAGATTATCTCACTGACTTAAAACAGCTATGCATTGTCATGCATCTAGCACTGTCTGGTTCCTTTCCCCCATTGGATGACAAGTGAAGTATCAGTCCCCTCTAAAGAAATTGCCTCTAATCTCTGGAAAAGTTTTCCAGATGAACCTTTCTTTCCCTCTTCTCTTATTATCAAGAGCTCCAGGGTGTGCGATGTGTGGGGCTTGCTGTGTTTGTTTTGTTAAGAACCTGCCTGTTCTCAAGAGATCCTAAACCTATTTTTCATTTTCTGTCCTTAGCTACACAGAGAGGTTGCAGATCCCTCTTCTTGTGACTACAGGCCAACAGAAGAACAAATACTTTAAAAATAGGAATTCCTACATTAATGCTAAGTCTTCCCTTTAATTATAGTCCCATGTAGCAAATCATGTATTGTCCTGCTGAAAGTGAAAAGTGACTTTTTTTTCTTGAAGTATGTATGTTCCTTTTCAAATAGGAGGATAGCTATCAGTCCAAGTGTGTTTCTTTTCCCGTTACTTGGATATTCTGGAGTAGTAGAGGTATGAGATTGCCTTAGACCTTTAAATGGTAGCCCTTTGAATTGTTTGTGAAAGTGTGGGGTTTTTTTCCACTTTGAAACTGACAAGTTTACATTTCTGGTTTTAAAGCAGGAGCAGTGGCTGCTTCTGTATGGTTTTCTGCAGCTTGAAAATCTGAGTAAGAATTAATTTCTTTTTTTGAAAGAGACTTGATACACTAATGTTTTTTTGAAAAATAGCCCATTTGGGATAAAAATCTCACAGCTCTTGTTGCTGACCCCTCTCAGATGATGGAATTTTTGATAATGGCTGAGGATTATGAAAGTACACAACTACCAGACGCAAGTACTGACTGACATTTCTGCTTTATATAGTAGTGTCATGTTTTCATGCAATACAAACTGATTTACAAATGGGCACTAATATCCTACTACTATAAACAAACCCATTAAAATACATATATCCAGTTAACTTAAACCAGATTATTTTTGTCATCTTCTCCTATCCTTTTTAACTTTGTTTCAGTCAATGTTGATGTTCAGATGGATGCTGCAAATGGATTTTTAGTGAATTTTCAATCATATCTGTTCAGAGTACAGACATCATAGTGTTACAGTCCTCAAAGAGATCTGGGATCAGCTATGCTCCATGCTCTTATGAAGTTGCTAGCAGGTAAAATTATGTGTTTTGGTCTTTGGCAAGTGTAGAAGTCCATGCTTCATCAAGCTTGCTCTGCTCAATTGATGCAACATCCAAACAGCTGGTGGGTGGTTTGTTCTACTCTCATGTCATCTCTTCTTAGGAGTATACCTGTGGTTGTAACTTAAAAGATATGTTTTAAACCTGTCACTCTTTTTTTTTTTTTTTCCTTCCCCTCCTCTCTCCAAAAAGATCATATGACTGTTTAGCTATTACAGTATATATACACACATTGTGTTTGAAAGGTATAAAGTATGACACCAGACAGTGTTATAACCCTAGCAATAGCAGCAAAAGCAAATTTGGCTTTACCAGACCCCTACAAAGAGATTTTTAAAGGCCTGGTTCATCTCTGGTGTTAACTAAGTGAGAGAAGTCTACAAATTATGTTTTCCAGCCTTTTGTACTTTGATTTCACTCTAGGCCTGAAGCATTATATGCCTTCTGAAGTTTCAAGAAATGTTTTCCATGTGTGGCACATTTTAAAACTGATCAAAAAGCATCACTCTTCTTGAACATACAGGATGTTAAAACAGACTTTAAGTCTGTTTTAACCTTTTAAGCATTAATTCAGATTCTTCCAAGCTAAGGTAATAGTTGTCATACCTAGAGTAAAACTAAAGTAAGTGCAGTGAAAAGCCTTGTAACCAGCTGATTTAACTTCTGGTTTTGAGCTTCAAAACATATTTGATTATATGCAAACCAAATGTGGCATGGACTCAGAAAACCACAATGCTTCTCAAATGAAGACAGTATGCCAGAGCAATAGCAACTTGAGATGGTCTGGATTGTTGCAAAGTGTGTTGAGAGACTGCAAACCTTAATCTCTTATCTTGCTTGTGTTTCTTTCCCTCGTGGTTAGCTGGGCTTTTGATGGCAAGCATTGTATTTATTCTGATGTGCTGAATAGCATCTACTAAATTCTTGGTTGTTCTGTTATTACAAATATTTGTTTTTCATTGTGGGATGACTTTCTGAAGCAGTCATACCTAGTAAACTAAAGTCTGTCTTTAAATGGTTAGATGACTTGAGAGAAAGTGACCACAGCTGAACAAGTTACCATGCGGTGGCTGAACAGTCCAGTGTGTGTGCTTGCTGGCCTTCACTGCTTAGAGGCCAGACTTTTCAGGTGAAAAGGTAGCACAGACAAATCATTTTA
The DNA here is from genome assembly GCA_013400935.1 of Turnix velox. Lineage (NCBI taxonomy): Eukaryota > Metazoa > Chordata > Aves > Charadriiformes > Turnicidae > Turnix > Turnix velox. The sequence continues at coordinate 86,310 of VZTY01020724.1, forward strand.
CCATAATTTAGATGACAGCTGCAGTAAGCACTTGCACAGTGTAACTGTCTTCTCTGACCTATGCCCTGGCACAGAGTGAGCGGTAGTGCCTGTAGGAGATAACAGTGAAGGCTGGGCAGAGTTACCTGGCTCCACAGAACATGGGATGGAGTAGGATATAATCTGGTGCTAGGGTTATAGTCTCATGTCCTACCTAACAAAAAAAAGTCAAAGTCTATTTATATGAAGATGATGATTCCTTTGACAGCATGCCTGAAATTAATATACACTATTAACAGGCTTGGATGCTAGTTGTGCTAACCTGATTGTTACCAATATCCCTGACACACTGATGAGAAAGTTAGAGGTGCTATCTTCTGTTTAACACCTCCCATGCTCTCCTTTATCCTGCTTCCAGGTTCTCACCTTTCATAATCATTTTTAGCCTCATAGCTTGGTAATTTTTGATCTGCTTAAAACTTCATCCAGACATTCTGTTTTATGTGAGTAGTCTTCTGAATTTTGGTCTTGCCACACTGAAGCAATCCTAAAGGACACCAAACAATGGGCCTTTAATTTGTTGAGGTTCTTTTTAAAGTTGAAAAGCTGTTTACAGGCAAGTCACAAAGGAATGTCACCTATATGAGGTTAAAACACCTATGGAGGCTGTCTGGTAGGCTGCCGGACTAGTCGTCTCCACGGAGTTCTAGGATGCAATTAATAGTGCTTTCCTCCACAGTCCCTTATCGTTCTGTTTGTTAAGAGACTTTGTGCACCCTTAATTTGAGCTTTTAGTAACCAAGAAGTGTTCTTCCAAGGGTTGCTTGCTTGCCCGTAATTACCTTTACAATTCAGACCAGAAGTTAAAGATGAAACATGCCTTTGGAGACATTCCCTCCCTCTCAGTGAAAGCAAAATGTCTCCATAGTTGCCTTGTTCCCATTGGAAATTCCTGAAGTTAATTGGGGCAGAAATGTTTTGGGCAGGGTGTGGTGCAGCAGCCCCAGGGCCACGAAGCCTGAAGCCAGCCCTCCTGTTGCTGTCCTGCACATCTACTCCCAGTCCCTGGTCAGGTCTGGGTAGGTGTGTGTGTGTGCATTGAATTACTTCTCAGCTACTGTGAGCTCATGGGGTCCTGAGCTCATGGGGAAACCTCTGGTGGAAACTGAAAGGGACTTATGTTTTCAACCAGAGTCCATACTGGTAAAAAGTGTCTTGTAACCTTGTTCCTTTCCCCCACAAGCTGATGTGCCATGGTTGTATGCATCCCATGCTGTGTTTGTGCCACAGCTATGTGGTGTTGTGGGGTGTATGTGTGTGGTGCTTGGTGTTCTCTTGCAAATACGGGACTAGCTTGGTCTACATCCTTTGTCAGCAGACTTGAGTTTGTTTCAGGAGATGCTTCAGGGACTAGAAACAAAAATGAAGACGTTTGCTTCTAGGAAGGTAGACCAAGCACTTAAGGCAAAGATTTATTTTAAAGGCTTTGCTATGGACAACTATTTCTTGACTGTGGACACTGACTGGGAGAGATAATGGGGAGAAGGCAGCTGTGTGGTTGACCTGATAGGAGAAGAGCTGCTGGAGCAGAAGTGGTAAAGAAAGGGGTGATGAGTTCAGAACAGCAGGTTGGGAAAATGGCTTCTGGGGATAGCTAGTTTCATGAACTACCATCAATTAAGAAATAGTTGGATGATAGCAAGGCAGAATAGCTTTTGGGAAAGCTGGGGAAAAGTACAGTGCAGCAGCATAGGCAAAGTTAAGCTGCATATATGGGTAGCTGAATAGTGTTCCTTTAAGGTATTGGACAGAAGAGGTCTGAGTAATTAACATACAGATATGCACAACTGCCTGGGTGAAGGGTGGTACTATAGTTAAGGTGCTGGGGATGGCAGTGTAATATTATTATGCCAAATAATCATGAAATAAGGTGAAGGAGGAAAAAGGGTTGGTGTGAAGTTGTACTTGTTCCTGGCAGCTGAGCATCTGTGAGGGGATCAATAAGAGATTGCGTGGGAGGTGTGTCTCATGAGCAAAAGTTGACCTGAGTGATAGGAATGAAGAAAGAAGTTGAATTTGTTTTCCAAGTAGATGCAGAAGAGAGAAAATCTTTTTCATGGACTGAGCCTCACAGACCATTGGAGGAGCTGAAAAGGCTCTTTCTCAGATGAAGAGCAACGACATCAAGTGTTGTGTCCAAGTCTGAAAATCAATGGGAACCTACGAGTTTTTCTGGGGGAAGAAACTATTCTAGGAGTTGAAGATGCCAAGGCATGGCTGTGTTTTTATGGGGGAGGGAAAGGAGAGTACAAGGGAAAAGGGTAGGAGTATAGCATAATGCCAAACAGAAAAAAAAGTGATGGAGAAGGTAGTGAACTGTCTTATGAGGTCCTGATGGAGGGCAAACAGAGCAGAGGCTGTCATACTCTTGTGACTGTCTTCAGGAAGAAGGAGGAGGAGGAGAGCAGGGGACTGAGCATGAAAACCTGCACTTTCCACCAGTTTAGTCATTGGGATGAAGCAGAGCTGCTTTGGGGCAGATTGTTGAAAGGGAGAAGAAAGAGCTTGTTGCAGAGAATATCTGCTTGATTGATGGCATCCTGCCACTGGCTACAACTGCTATGAGACTAGAAGCAGAGCTGGGAAAGGTACGGATGGGGAGGAAGATGAAACTGAAGCATGGATATGAATGTGACAGCAGAGCTCTAAAGTTTCAGCACAAACCAATTCACATTCAGTATTCTTTCCTCTTTTCTTGGCTTCTGCTTTTTCTCACTGATTAGGTCTCTTCAAACTCTTGCAGGTAAGCAAAAAATTGTGTTCTGCGCAAGGATGAGTGTCTGGTTTTCTTTCTGTTCCTGACTTTTACTTAATGAGAGAAGTAGGTGGCTAACAACTTATTTTTATTGCTAAATGTTGCTCTTGATGTTTTCTTACTACAATTGCCTGGATTAAAAACCAGTAATAAAGTAGAGGGATGGCACCTTGTAAACGTAGGGCTTCATTTTAGACCATGGAAACTTTTTGGAACTTAAAATTTAAAGGAGACAAGTTGGCTTCTCTTGCTTGGAAATAACTTAATTTCGCAAAATAGCAGCCTTCCCAGTAAACAAACTTCAAAACCCCCTGCTGTTTCCTCTCTTCTGACTTCTGGTCTCCATGGCCTGAACTAAAAAAAAAAAAGGCAGTTTGCTCTTTGTCAGCCTGAGTAAGTTTTGATCAGCTAGCTGTGACTTTCTTTTTTGAAACAACTTTTTATATGAACACTTTTTGCTTTTTAGCTATTTTTTCGTGATGTCTGTTTTTGCTCAGAGTTCCTGCTTGGTGTGTAACTTTTTTGGGTTCGTTTTGTCAACCAACTGTAGACAGGAAGCACAGCGGCTTACTGAATCCTTGAAGGATTGTGGGACTGAGCTTATTCCTTGTGAAACAGGTGATTCTTTCTAAGTTTTTTCAGTCATAACTAGCTCTGTCAGAGCAAAATTTTTTAGTTTCCCTTAATCCTCCTTTCCTCTGACTTCTACTACAGTTGAGGTTATGTTTGCATTAGATAAACTGGTTAGAATTGTTGGTTTCATTATTGGAAAACTAATCTGTTCTTTAAAACAGTTAATTTATCAGTGTAATACAGTATTGTTCTGGCAGATACTTTGCTGGCAGGCACCAGTCTTTATGTCCCTTTCTGTGAAGGGATATACTGAAGAACTTTGTAGCTTAGAAAAGCAAATAGTTATCTTGGCTATCTCTGCAAATCCCTCAGAATTTCTAGTTTCCGGAAGATACACAGTGGATGTTATCTTGACATTCTGGCTGAATACAATGCAGAGTACCCAGTCTCTGAGCTGTGAGCTACTGCAAAACCTGTTGTTACTGTGATACTCTCTATCAGCTTTGTGAGGGGATGATGAATGAATGGTCACTGCTGAAGCATTTTTTCCCCTTTTCAAAAGACCCGTTGACAGTGGTTGCTGACTGTGTGTATGCACAAAGGGAATTCGTCAGCTAAACTACTTACTACAGCAATACTAACCTTTTAACAGTAATATCATCCACATTATCTGTTTAAATCTCTTTTAAAGAGTTTCTTCCTTCCTCCTACTCCCATCTGCAGAGTCACCTTCTTGCTGCCTTGCCTTAAAGGGCTACATCATGCAAAAAACACAAGTCAAATAATTTGCATTTGTTCTTTGTTGTCCTGTTTCCACATAAAGTGTTTCTTGGACTCTTCTGAGGCTAAACATTTGAACAAATTCATTTGACTATACAGTGTTTGTATGAGACCACAACACACCAAGTCTGCATCTGCATTACTGTGGGTGGACTGTTATACACATGACATGTTCCACTGATAGAGTTGGGTTGTGCCTGCCAGTGGGGGTTAGGTTGGGAGACCTGGGCCTTTCACCAGCAGCATCTCATGTACTAGCTCAAGCTGAACTTCGGGTCATACCAATGTGTAAATAACCATCTTTCTCTCCCATGGTACTTCATCTGAGAGCACAGTGCCTCAACACAGTAGCCCACCTTTGCTTTGGTTGTTTTCTGGGCAACCTGACATTGATCAGACCAGTGGTCTGTCCAGGTGCTTTTTTAGGATGATTGTTGTACTAGCTGGGGTGAGCCTGCACAGCATACTCTTCCTTGAAAGTACTATGGGTGCCAATGGTTGTGAAAACATTGACTATCCAGTGGTGGACTGACCAATAAGTAGTTACTGGGATTGGCATCCAAATACCCTGTCCTGGTACTTTATTTTAGAAAAAAAAAAAATAAAAAATCCTGTGTTCCTGTTGAGATATGTGGAAAAGGAGGTGCAGCCCTTAGCAAATCCTGCAAAGATCCTATTCCCATCCCTTTAGTTTGCCAAGCATGGGTTGAACTTGTCACTTGAAGATGCTTTTTATTGCTTTGTTGGGAAAAGAAAATCTGGGAAAAGAAAACTTTAAGATACTTCTAAAGTAAAAAGACCTAAGCTGTGTTTCAGTTTAAAATGTATGAATAGAAGTAAATTGCAACTTGGGTTGTTTTTTTTTTTTTTTTTTTTTTGGGGGGGGGGGGGAAAGGAGGGGANTTTTTCTGGAGGGGAGGAGGCAATGGAGGACAAAAGAACACTTTTTCCTTCATTGGAACCAGCTGTGGTTTTTCCAACTCTTTTGCATTTGGATGGGCACTGTGAATTGAAATCCAAACTGGAACTAGCAGTTAACATTACAAACAAACAGCGTAATTTGACTAAACAAGCTTTCAGATGATTACAACTAGACTTTGATGCTCAAGAGTGGGATTTTCGTAACCGTGGAAGTAATTTGAGAATATGCTTGCGCCCAAGGCCAGTGGAGTTGTGAGATTTTTGTGTTTTGCTTTTTTTTGTGCTTGACAATGATTATGGTGATTCATGCATTTGTTAGACTTCACAAGAGTCGCTTGCATGTATAAGTTGATATAACATCTGAGAACCTCTAGCAAGTCCTTATCCATCTTGAGGAAGAATTTATCTGCATAAAATTCTCAGATTTATTTTTCTTTTTCTGTTTGCCTGTTAGGTTTTTTTTTTAATCTTTGTTTTCTTGTCCTGGTGCTGTACTGACTGACTTTGCAAATGAGAACTTTGTGAGATCCTAGTCACACCCTGCCTCATTCTTGGATTTTTGTGATGTTTCCATGCTTTCAGGTGTCAGTTAGAATGGTTTAGAGGTTCAGGTGATGACCATTTTTTTACTAGTACTATACAATCAGAATTGTGAAATTAAATTAAACAAAGTAGCTTAAATAATCTGGATTCCCGTTTTTCACTCTCCATTTCCTTCATTAGTAAACCTGTGGGTTTTTTCCTCCCATTCTTAATGGCATGTATGGTATCTAGTATCAGAAATAAGATACATTGAAGACTTTTCCATGGTCTTTGACTTAGAATAACTTTGTGAACAGATTTATAACAGCTTCAGTTGTCTTGTCCCAAATCACACACCTTATTAACAGCCATTTAATATTCTGTAAAGCATCAAAAATAAACAAAACAGTGGAATGACATACGTAATTAAGCCATGAAACTAACTTAAGTTAAAATTTCCTTCAGTATGGATATTAAGAAATTCAGGAGCCATGTAGAGTGAGTGTATTTCCTGGCAACAAGATGAGTTATTGCCTGCCACGCTACTTTAAGGGATTTTGGTTGGGTATTGATGGTAAATATGTAAAGCACTGATATGTGACTATGCTCATCACAGAGAGGTTATGTCTGCCACATTCAAATGCCTAGCAAATGCTCTGTTTTCTCTTGCAGTTTGGGGCAGAGTTCCGAAGGTTCTCCCTGGATCGCTACAAACCGGGAAAGTTTGAAGACTTCTACAAACTAATTCTTCACATTCATCACATAGCCAACCTGGAAGTGATGATAGGATACGCTGATGTGCACGGAGACCTTCTCCCTATTAATAATGATGACAACTTCTTCAAAGCTGTTTCAAGTGCTCATCCACTGCTCAGGGTTTTTATCCAAAGACAAGGTAAGATGCAGTTTTTTTCTTGCCTCCAAGTGTGTGCTGTGGCAAGATGAAGGGTGGATTTGTGGCCCCTATTTAATGCTGAAATGTTGGAAGTCGAGCCCTTTCACTTTTCCTTTCAGGCACTTCATGACATGATATGACTTCAAGAGCAGGTAGAGGGACAGCATTACTGGCTGTAGCATGTTTAAAGGGTAACAAAATGCTCAGAATCACTATGAGCCCCAATTAGTGCTGCAGGTACTGCACCACTACACTTACTTGGAGGAGCTGTAAGAAGGGAGGGGATCCTAGTACTGTACTTCTACTTCATGTTTAGAAGTCTTATCTATCCAGCTTCATAGGGTCATGCCTAAAGGATTTATATTTGTAGTGTGTGAATGCACACAAATACCTAGTCCTCCCAAATGAAATGTTGTTTGTTGACCCTGGCAGACAGACAAACGATGATTCTCCTCTCTGTTCTTATGCTAAGGTGTGTTGAATCTTCCCATTTGGACTCATCAAGCAAACCTTGGGCTGAGTTGCCCAAATGCTGAGATGACGTCAAGTTTGAGTGGTTACGTGTTGTTCTTGTCAAACTTTTATAGCAGATGAAATGCTTTCTGTAGTTGACAGTTGCTTCAGACCAGGATTGGTTTTTGCAATGGAGTGTCTTCTCTGCAGAGCTCCTTTAGTCCAAGGGGAACTTAACACCGTGTTATAACACTACCTCCACAGCCTTTGCAGTCATGTAATAATGAAGTGATTAAGGGCTATTGGGACTAAAATCTTGTCAGTAGCAGAGTCAGAAATGAGACTTGATCTGAGATTTTGGGCAGTCATGAAGGTTTTTTTGCCAGGACTTTCTCCTGTGCGGAGAAAGTCATTTACTAATGAGGATTCAACAGGAGGCTCCAGCCTGCTCATTAGTTTGAGCTGATATAGTGTGTGGTTCAATTTGGTGTCATCAAATCTAAGGCTGTGTGGTGTTCTCCATTCTGTCTGCCACCTTTTAGGTGGGAATAAGTGATCAAGAAGGCAGTGGAGAAGAGGTCTAAAGCAGTTTGATTTTCTTGTGTCAGATGAGTGGAAATCTCAATGGAAGAGGACTTGGGTTGCTTGCTCTCCCTTCTTGATGAGAAACTCCAAAGATAGATGAGTTTTAATTAAGTTTTTTTCAAGTGCTTCCTGTTAGTGCTTGTGAATGTTCTTTGTAGATCAGGTCATGAGAAATTGCTTGCATGACTTCATTATGCCTGCATCAGTTAGAGTTTATTCATGCCTTCAGATCAATCATGTTCAAAATGCAACTGTCCTTGGTCTGCTGGGGCTGACTGATGTAGCCTCCAAATATCCCTAACTGTGCTGAGGGGACTTGCCTCTAAAATAATAATTGCAAAAGCAGTCAAGTAAGAGAAAGTTGATGTGAGGAAAAAAGGTCCTTCCTTTCCAGCAGAAGTGTACTACTTAAGGTCTTATAATGCACTTTTCCAATAAAGTTATTTAGTTTTTAAAAAGCTTTGCTTTTGCTGCTTGTTTCATGGAAGGAATCATACTGACAAGTAAGGTAGCCCATACAAGAGAGAATACAGGCCTGTGCCTCCTCACACATGGAAAAGCCTGAAGCTTGCCCAACACATATTCTCCTGAATTCACTCTATGAAGCTAATAGAAAAAGTAAATTCTGGCCCATCCCTTTGAATAATGGCACCTGTATTAATGGACATTTGGGATCCATACTTATGGATACTCCCAAACAGTCATGTCTGTTGCCATTTCTTAGAAGTATTTTAGAAATTGTTGCCTTCAACAATAATAGGAGGTACTGAAATCTTGTTTGTCTCTTCTTCCTTTGCTCCACCATACCACCGATGTGTTCCTTACCTTCAGATGGAGCCATGGTGGTCCTTCTGCTGGAGACCCGCACTAGCGGGCGAGGTGCCTAGCACCAAGAAATCATTCTGCCATCCAGGGAAATGTGTGCCTGCAGTGCTTCAGAAGCAGGAAACTAAGCTGGCAGGGATGTCAGTACTGATTTCATTGAAGAAGATTGCAGAGCATGTACTGTCTAGCCTGTTGGGTCTGGGATCACTGCCCTTTGCTGTGAGAAGTCATAGGATGTGGCTGCCAGAGGTTGTTTTTGCAGTGTTGTAGATAGGGAGGGTTTGAGTGAACTGACCAAAAGAATGCAAGCGCAGGACTGAATAGTTGAAGTACAGGTCTTTTTCTAGCAAAGCAAACTGCGTATCAGCTGCATGATTAGTAGTCTTATTTATTTTCCCAGTTTATACCTGGATTATCCTTTATCTTGTCAATTGGAAAATCATGTCAAAACAGCTCAGCTGTTTGTTCCCAGAGTGGCAAAGTAGCTGACTTTTGTCTTTTCTCAGGAATCAACCAGCAGTTTGCTACTTTGAGTTTTGTTTGCCTTAGTATCTTTTCTGAACTCAGTCTTGCAGTTTTTCAGTTCAAAAGCTGATTATCCTGCAAGTACTCTGTGCAGCACTTTTTCCTAGGAAAAGAGACCCAAAATCATAGAATCATAGAATAGTTCAGGTTGGAAGGGACCTTAAAGATCATAGAGTTCCAACCCCCCTGTCATAGGCAGGGACACCTCCCACTAAAGGATGAAGATACTGATTCCAGGAGAAGTGACAGAGGTGGCTTTCGCTTCCAGATTTCACTTCCTACCACTCATGAGGTTTTTAGAGCTTGCATGGGCAGTAACAGGAAATCTGCTGTGGCTCAAGTAGCAAAAGAGATGAGAGGTGTTGAGCAGCCTGTCAGGCCTACCTTGATCACAGACTGGGGTTAAGTGAGCTCTTCTGGGAAGCTTTTTTTATTCTGTCTCTATCACAACTGGAGGTGTGTGCCCTCACAGTGGTTTTAGGTTTTGGGCCTCTGCTTGCTTTGTCTCAGTTTTCAGCAAGTGGCCTTGTTCCTATGAATCCATAATGTTGGTGAAAACATATCTCTCAGCAGAGCAATTCTCAAAGAAGGAGTTCAGGTTCAGAGAAATAATGAACTGAAATATTCAGGTTTTCTTGATAAGACCGAGTGTAAGTAAAGACTGTGATTGTACCTGTGGATGTTGCATGAGTGCAGCTGCTGTTCCTGTGAATCAGCAGGTGTATTATTATTGCTCTTAAGAAATTAGCATAAAAACAACAGATGAAGAGTGTGGAGGCACTTTGTCGACCCCAAAGGAGATTCTAGATGAATTTCACAATCTTTCCAACAAATTTTGTCATGGTTTAACCCCATTCAGAAACTGTGACCATGCAGCTGTTCACTCATTCTCCCCATCCCCCCAAGAAGGGTAGGGAGAAGAGAGAGAAAAGGAAGGAAAATAAACGTCTTGTAGGTTAAAATAAAGACCATTTAATAGAACAGTGGTGGAAGAGGAAATAATAATGGTAAAAGAATATACGACAATGTAAATTGATCTTGCTCACCAGTGATCAGTTGCTCAGCCTGTTCAAAGCAGCAGTCATGGACTACTGTCCCCAGGCCAGCCTTCATTTATGTAGTGAGCTTCATGTCTACAGTATGCAGTGTTGCTGAGGACAGTTTGTCCTGTCTATGCTCCCTCTTGGCTTCTATGGAAAATTGAAAAAGTTTTTAGCCAATGTCAGCATCACTTAGCAATGTCTAGAATGGTAGTCAAAAAAAATCCAAAATGCAACAGCTGCTAAGAAAAAAATTCTCAGCTGAGACTAGGACAATCCTAACGCTTTTTAAAACTCTAAATGGTTTTATGATAGGTGTCCTACAAGTAGGAGACAGGTGAAATACTGAAGTGGCAGATGTTGGATCTGTATTTCAGCATTTTTGTCAAATAATGAATTACTTACAGGAATATAAAAAGCAAAAATCTTGAAGACTGTTTTAATAGCAAATATCCCAAAACCACTCTCAGCAGCTAACTTCACCTGGGCCTTAAAAAATTTAGTAAATACCACAAATGAACTGCATCTATTAATTGAGCCACTTCTTGATTAAGATGCCCTGAAGATGGAAAAGGCTGATGTCTTTTGATAACTGTATTGTCGTATGTTTTGCAGTCGCAAAAAGTGTGTAAGGGTGTGTAAAAAGCCATTGGGCAACAAATTCATAAATTTGATAAGTGTCTTTATTTTTTTCATTTTATTTTCATAGCCCATCTTGCAACAGTAAACCAATTCAGAACATCAGTTGTAGCTCTTCTCCTTGAGTAGCTAGAGCTGCTGTCTACCATGAGTTCTCACCTGAAGCTTGATCCAAAATCAAGAGGGCAAAATCTGCATTTATCTAGTTGGGTTTTGGCTTGTTTTAATTTACACAAAGTTAAAGATTGGAAGATGTTGGTTTTCCTCTACTGCATATAGTGACTAGCTATTTAAACTGCTGTGCCATGCAACTTAGTTTTTGTGTTCAGAAGCTGTTTATAACTCTGCAATTTGTTATTTACCTGGCAAAGTTCTGTCCTGTTCAAAGTAACAACTCTGCATAGCTTTCTTGTACCATAAAATTAGAGCACTAACATTTTAAAAATGTGTTAATAGGAATGGTGCCCAGGTCTTACTGAAAAACTGATGATGGGTTGTTACATTGTCTTTCATACACTAAGTAGATAAACCCCAGGAATGGTGTCTGGCTGTCTAGCCACATGTTAAACACAAAAATGAGCTTTGAGGCAGCAGCTAAAATGAAACCTATTTCTAGCTCTCTAAAACCTTTAACTTTTCTCTCAGCTGGAAAGTTGGAAGTGTTTCACATCATCTTGGTACTTCTGCAGTGACCTTCCTGTTTATTTTATAGCTCAGACATTGACTTAATTTTCTCAGTATTGCATTTACAAACCAGAAGTATATGATTTTACTGCTCTTTTTAAAGGCATCTAGTAAATAATAAAGTAGGTTGCAGCACATATTGAAAATAATTGCTTCTGGTCTTGCTCTTGTTTGATCTGTGTAGATTTTTTTTTTACAGTGGTTTTACAAGATTCTGGGCCTGTAAGGTTAAGGGTGCAAAGAAGGTGACTTCAGACCTTCAGTTTTACCTGCTACTGCTTCAAAGGGTTCAGAGGTAGCCAGAGGGGAGAAGAAACTGGTGCTTGCTCAGCGAGGCTCATTGGTGCACAAAAGGTTGTGGCTCAGCTGCTGGACAGACTGTCTTGGGGCTGCTGCCCTATCTCCTCTGCCCTGCTACCGATGTGACATAGGAGTCTGAAATTACTTTGTTGTCAGAGATCTAGCTCAGAAATTGGGTGAGGAGCTAGCAGAAAATGGGCAAGACCACAGCAAATGTGAAATGACATAGCACTGTCATGAAAAATCTGCTTCCTTGGAGAAAGAACTCATCTGCTTTGGAAACATGCAACACCACTGTATTTGCAGAGCATCTTGTCTTAGCTTTGACAAGATTAGGGGATGGTGGTAGATTTCATGCTAGTATAATAGAAATTGCTTCTAGGCTTAAATTAAATCCTTTCATGTTTTTCCTCAAACATCTCTGGTTTTGAGCTGGAGGGGTCTTAGAATGCTTGTCAATCCAAGTAATCTCTGTCCCACTCAAGTCTTTTGATATCTGAAGATAAGTAAAATGCAGCTGTTAGTTACAGTGATTTGTTGCCAGACTTCACTGGAACATCTTTGTTCTACCTTTTATGTGCAAATGATGAGACTGAGTAATCGTTATCTTTCAGCTACTTTATTAAGCATCTTTAAAAACATTGTTTTATCTTGTTTGTCAGTCAGAAACATGAAACAGCCTTGGATTTTGTTGCTGGCATGGTTAGTCATACCTGGTGGCTGAGCAGAGCCAGCATCAGGCTGCTCCTCATTCTCCTTGGAATCTCCCATTTTCATTAGCAGTTACTTTAATTACAGACAATTCCTGTTAAGCAACAATTTTCAGCGAAAGAACAGGAAAATATGTGAAAACGCCACAGCCTACAAATAGGTTTTGTAGTGTTTGTCAGTAACTGGTTGTGGGAACTGTTGCAAAAATACATACTGCATAAATATTAGTGTTTGTAGTGTAGAGTAAGCATGGAACAGAAGCCTGGCAAAATTGTGACTGCTGCTGTTCTGTCATTGGCAGCAAATGTTAGTTGCACTTCAGTGTTTCAGTTTCTAAGTTTTATAATAAAAATCCACTGTCAAATATATCAGTTGATGCTTCTTAAAAACTGCATCAAGCTTTACTCCAGTGCTACAGATTAGGCTGAATTTAGACTAAAGGTCCTTTTTTATAATGGGAACTTCTATAGCCTTTAGTAGGAATCTCTACTCAAGCCCATGCTTTGCTTTAGCTGGTAACCCACTGAAGAACAAGCAACTAATCTTCTCTCTTCTGTCCCTGCAAACTCCTGTTCGTTGTATTGCAGTTGCAGATTGCTGCCTTTACAGTGCTTTAGAAAGCAAAAAAGAAGGACCTCCCAATTAGGTCTAATTAAAGATAGTTTCACTTCAAACTATTTTTTCTTCCTTAGTCTGATCCTTTTTTATTGAAGGTAACAAAATTGCTCTAACAGGTGGGTTGACAGTACAGAACAGTGATGAGGCAGACTTGTCAAATGATTCACCTCTGCTAAGGTCCCTGTGAGGGAATTTTCCACTATTTATCTTGCCTTAAAACAAAGAGATTCTGTTTCCTGCTCATGGTTCAGGTTTTTTCCTGTTGTGCTTAACTGTCATTTCCCTTCTGTAAGTGATGGAAAGAAGTACAATGTGCAGATAACAATAAAATGCACTTGACAGTCTTTGATGCCAGATTTTTATCCAAAGAGACTTCACAAGCTCTAAGTAGCCTTCACATAGTGAGGGAAGGTGGTCACAATGCAAGTGCAAACATTTATGTTGAGATTTAGGCCTTCAGGAATAGGCTTTCTGCAAAATTTCTGAAGCACTCTAAACCTAAGTGCACTAAATACCTTATGGTAACCTAATTAGTAGACTCTTCCACTGAAAGCAAGCATGTTGTGAAGGATAGGTGTTTGAGTAGACACAGAAAAACTAAGCATAGCTGAACAATTGCAATTCAAGTCAAGCTATTTAATGGCTGAATGCTCTTCTTGTGTTCAGATTGCCTGCGTTGTTAACATTGCATGCTCAAAATTTACATGTGAGTGTTAACATGAATACTGTGTGAGAATTTTGGATATTTTCCAATTCCAAGAGAAAAAGCTGCTTGGGGGAGTTTGAAAGAGCTCTTTCTTGAAGCTGCCTCTGATGATCTACTCAAATCTCATTTTTTTCATCTGTTCTATGTTTAGAGTAGCAATGAATCCTGTGGGAATATTAAGGAAACTATTAACCTAGAAAACTTGACTGTTGTTCTTGCTCTTCAGGCCCCTGCCCTACACTGGCATTAAGTAACCTCTAAAAACTTCTTCTGAACAATTTCTGTACTGTTTATAAACAGCCCCCCATTTAATTTCCTTGTATTCTTTTCTTTCTCTCGCTTATTTCTTCCTTTCAGCTCTTCAAGGTTTCGCTTATTTCTTCCTTTCAGCTCTTCAAGGTTTCTACTCCTTGCCTTAGCTATTTAATTGCTTTAAAGGCTGCTGCTTTGCTGGGCAGGACTGTGTGTGTTGAATGGAAGTGTTCTGGTGCCTGTTTTACTCCCAGGGCTAGAAGAAGGCTTGGAGAACATTGGCATAAGTGGGATGGAGTGGCAGTGACACAGCGAGTATGGAAATAGCAATCTTTAAGGAAATCTGCCTGTCTTTGACCAATTTGTTTTCTTCTCTGATTATCCTTTTGCATTAGAAATAATCAAGGAGCTAAATAATAATAAATTTTGGAGGAAAGCGTTTATTTAACTCGAATTTACATATGAATAAGAAATAAAGTTCTGCCTGGTGTGTGTGGAAATTGGGGAGCTGGGGTTCAGTGGAGTTGGTGGATTGCACCTTCTTGGCACTGCAAGGGTGCTGAGAGGCTGCTCAGCTGATAATAGTGGTGAGCTTTGAAACAGCATTTCTGCCTTTTCAGCTGCTGTAGATCAGCACAACTGTTACCTTTGAAGCTGAGGTGCTAGCTGAGGATTTGAAAAGGCCAAAGTGCCACTTAAGTGATGAGAGGAGGTCTCTCAGTGAGGACCTTGAGCTTGACAGGGATGGCAACAAGTTCGCTCACTTCAGTAGTTTGCTCTGTTGCTGCTTTGTTTTCATTCTGCCAAGGAATTTGGTTGTTTTATTGGTATATATCCAGCAACCTTGTTTACAAAATGCAAGATTCTTGTTTCCAATGTTGAAATGAACTTCGATTCTACAGTGCTGTGGTTGAAAAATTGCTTCTTCGTCCCTTTAATTCCTTCATAAGAGAGTAACATTACTGTTCCATGTGGGTAACCACATGATGTCTCTATTTATCTGTTTGTTGTACCTGAAGGGTTGTATCCCGAAGATTTCTCCTGGTCATACAATAAGTGTGGCTCAGGCAGTGCTATTGCTGATTTGCAAGTGATCTTTACACTTGCAAGGGTGACAGAAAATATTAATTCTGGTCATGACAGGCTAACACATCTTCTGTAAGTAGACCAAACCTAGAGGCACATGAGATTCATTTTTTGTTGTCATATGTGTTGGTAATTGTATGGTTGGTGTCTTTCTGACCACTTGAAGGTATCTATGCTTGACGGGAAACTTTCAAACTCAAACCTTCTCTTCAGGTTTCTTGCCTTTTCCTTGTGAATGCAAAGGTGCTGGTTGAGACTATTGCGGAATTTTGCCTTTCTTGTATTTCTTGCTAACTTCAAAGGCTGTGTGACAGTACTACTTGTCATCTCATGTCACAGTGTAGAGTTTGGTGCATTAATAATTCTTTCAATGAAGAAGAATAATTGAATTGCTGGCTGCAGGCTGCCCTGAAGGTCCAAGCCTGTTCTCTAGAAGCGCACTGGCCTGTGCTATATTTTGCTTTAAGTGGAATTTAATTTCTCCTTTGTTGATCTGTTTGGCTACCATGCCATAAAACACTTCCCCTGCCACATGCACAGTTTCGCAGTCACCTTACAGGGGACAAATGGTATAGAATCATAGAATAGTTTGGGTTGGAAGGGACCTTAAAGATCATCAAGTTCCAACCCCCCTGCCATAGGCACCTCCCACTGTATCAGGCTGCTCAGTGCCTTGTCCAGCCTTGTCTTGAACACCTTCAGAGAGGGGGCATCCACAACCTCTCAGGGCAACCTGTTCCAGTGCTTCACCACCCTCACTGTAAAGAATTTCTTTCTTGTGTCAAGTCTAAATCTACCCCCTTCCAATTTACATCCATTGTTTCTAGTCCTCCCATCTGATATCATATTAAAAAGTCCTTCCCCTGCCTTTCTGTAGGACCCCCTCAGGTACTGATAAGTAGGACTATGAGGTCTCCCCTGAGCCTTCTCTTCTCCAGGCTGAACAACCCCAACTCGTTCAGCCTGTCTTCATAGGGCAGTTGCTCCAGCCCTTTGACCATCTTCATGGCCCTCCTCTGGACCTGCTCTAATAGCTCAATGTCCTTCTTGTGTTGAGGGCTCCAGAACTGGATGCAATACTCCAGGTGGGGTCTCACCAGTGCTGAGTAGAGGGGCAAAATCGCCTCTCTTGTCCAGCTGGTCACACTCCTCTTGATGCAACCCAGGATTTGGTTGGCCTTCTTGTCTGCGAGTGCACACTGGTGGCTCATGTTGAGTTTGTCATCAGCAGTATAATGAAGTATGGTACATGTGGGTTGTAACAGAGGTTCTGTATTAGATGTTCTTCGTTGCTGTGTGGTTATCTCTGTTGTACAAGCACTGCTGGGCACTCTGGGCTAGTGGGGAGGTATTTAAATGACCTTAGGGCATGCCATGTTATCCAAACAGGATAGTTAGAAGAGGAGCTGCAGACTGCATATTTGTTGTGATTTAACATGTGCTGCTGTGGGCAAAAATGGCTTGGCAGTACCTCCCCTCCCTGAAACATTCCCAGAAGCAGCTGACCACAGGAGCCAGCTCATGGATCACAGATCACAGGAAACAGCTTGCCACAACAAACCTGCCTTCCGCTGCACAGATGACTCTCAGCAAGAGTATGTGTCATCTGCATCAGCTTTGGGAAGTACATAGTGGTGGTGAGCGAGAGGAAGAGTGTTGGAGGTACATGCAAAGCCCTGTGACAATCCCATGGTGGTCTTCAAAAGTGTTGAACCCCAGACCCTGTGGAGAACATCCTTGCAACAAATTTACCCTATTTATGGGGCCAGAGTAAGGTTTACCAGCAGTATTTGAGTGGATTTTTTTCACTGCTGTACCTCAGTTGCTAAGTTGCTAAGTTCTACACCCTTTTTCTCACCAGTTGAATTCCTAGTTCCCAGAGCCATATTGCAACATGAGGAAGTACTGAAGCTATAGAGTGTGATGTGGGTGCCTTTCTGTGCTGATGGGTGTCATACAGTGTGTGGGTAGTGTGCTCTTGAGTCCTGTTGGGTTGGTTTACGGGTGTGTTGTGCTTATCTTCGAAAATCAATCACTAGCCCTATCTGTCTCCAGAAATACTGCCTCTGTCTTGGACCACTTCGCTTCCATATGGATGTCTCAGGAGAGCTGAAAGAAGTGTAAAGGTGATAACTGCGTATGTGCATCAGCAGAAACCAAGAGCGGAGAGGAGATTGTTTCCCTGTTAGTCTAAACCTGGTTAGCTAGATTGCTCACTAGCACTTGCTGGATGGTACCCTTACAATTTGTGTTGGCTGAGCAATTCCAGTAACCCAGGTCTTCCTGCCTGTACTACAGGGCATTTCAACAACTCCTGGATATATACTCCTGGATAGCTGCTTTGCACATAGAAATAACAAAGAGAAGATGCATTCCTGTTGAGAAGAGATCGCTGTAAAGTGAATGCATTTTTAAGATTAGAATAGTTTGGATTGGAAGTGACCTTAAACTTTTTACTACCCACTAGACCAGGTTTTTCAGAGCCCCATCCAACATGGCCTTGGACACTTACCGGGGCAAAGAGAACTTCTCTGAGCAACCTGTTCTAGTGTCTCACCACCCTCAGAGTAAAGTCTTCCTATTATCTGATCCTAAATATCTTCCCTTTCAGATTGAAACTTAAGTCTGATCCTGTTGCTACACTTCCTCATAAAGCATCCCTCCTTATCTCTCCTGTAGGCCCCTTTAAGTATTGGAAAACCATTATGAGGTCTGGAGCTTTCTCTTCTCCAGACTAGACACCCACAGCTCTCTGAGNGACACTTACCGGGGCAAAGAGAACTTCTCTGAGCAACCTGTTCTAGTGTCTCACCACCCTCAGAGTAAAGTCTTCCTATTATCTGATCCTAAATATCTTCCCTTTCAGATTGAAACTTAAGTCTGATCCTGTTGCTACACTTCCTCATAAAGCATCCCTCCTTATCTCTCCTGTAGGCCCCTTTAAGTATTGGAAAACCATTATGAGGTCTGGAGCTTTCTCTTCTCCAGACTAGACACCCACAGCTCTCTGAGCCTGTTCTCCTCGGTGATGTGCTCCAGCCCCCTGATTGTCCCTGTAGCTCTCCTCTGGACCTGCTCCAACAGATCCATGTGCTGAGGGTCCTAGAGGCTGTACTGAGGTCTGAAAGCTTGTAAAATCAGCTTGTTACAGTCCTACTTCTGTAAGGTGCACAGAGGCTCCAGCTTGGCCTCGCATGACAGGGCTGTGCCAGCTCAGGAAGCCTGGTGTGGCTTTACAGCGGATTCACACACTGTACCAGCAGTTGTGGACTCAGTTTCTCACATTTGGTTCCTGTTGTCTTGCTGAGATATGATTTGTGACTCTTAGTGTTTGTACTGTTTCAGGGAAAACACAGAATTTGCTTATGTTACTAGCTTTAATGCAGCCTAAAATAAATCAGGAGTGTTTTGTTATTCAGTGCAGTGGATGAATCCCTCTCCTTTCAATATGACACTTGGCTACTGTGGGTGCACATGGCCTTCGTGAGCTGATCCAATACACAAATACCAGAAGTGCTGCACTCTGTTGCAGAGCATTAAGGCTGAGCTCAGGGTTAAAGGGGATGTCTTGTCCCTGTGCAGATGCAGCCTGGGTCTCATGCTGGGCGCACAATGCAACTGTGCACTTGGCTGATTTTTTTAGCTTGTAGGAGGATGTCTAAATGCTTCTGAGATTGTGGTCTTCATATTGCTGAGGTTTCTTCCAGAATGTACCTACCCACAAAGAGCAAATTTTACTACAGTTTGGAAAGTGGAGGAGGAGAGAACCCACAAGCAATTACAATCATCTCTAGGAAAGAAGGGGAAAGAATTGGAGGAAAACCCCAGCAAAATCTCTCTGGTTTTAAAGTGGAATGCAGGAGGGACTTGGGTTCTGAATTCACATACTCTATCTGCAAAAACCTCACTTCCTAGATCATTAGCTTCAAGACTTTTTATTTATGTAGTTAAAATATTTATAATTTTAAAAAACTAGTCAGCTTAGCTGTTTCTTTATAGCACTTAGTGGTTCATCCAGCTGCATGTTCAAAAACAGCAGCTGTTCTGAAAAGCAATTTGAGAGATCTTGAGAGGTCTAAAGAGCTCATATCTGTAATGACTTTTGGAGACACCCCAGCAGAAAGGACATCACAACAAGGCTGGGTGTTATATTTGAGTAATAAAGTAAAGAATGGAATTATTTGTCTGTGTCAGAGGTACTGAGAATACTGGCACTTGGAAGAAACGGAGTGGTTGCTTGTAATGTTTTATCTGTACTTGGTAAGTTCACCTAAATCTTGACATCAATTCTTGGCAGCTTAAATGTCAGTAAAGACAAGTTCTGCTGCTTAGTGAGGAAAACTAGAAATAAACTCTGTATTTGTTTGGAGTGCTTCCATGAAGAGCTTCCATGGGAGACTAGTTATTGCCAAGCTACTAGTTCACGCAAGTGATGAGTCTGCCAGTGTGGTGATGTTATCGCTGCCACAACCCACTTATGAATAATTTAATGACTTCCATGATAAACCATGTGAGCTTTTGCAACTTACAGAATTCTGTTTTCCCAACAGCTGAAGGTGGGTAAGCTTTTATTTTTTATTTTTTCTTTTGTGATGGGCAAATCATGTGCCTAACTCCCAATGAGATCTGTGTGACCTGATAAGCTTTACTTGATGAGAAAAAAATTAACAAAAATTTTTAGGATACTTAGATACCATGCCTCTTCTTTCTTTTCCTCATTTTGTCATAAAAAACAGCTGAAGAGTTGGTCTGTGTTGCCTAGTGCCCTTTCAGCAGGGAAATGATTGCCACCTAATAGCTTTAAAATACTTACATTAAGTAATCTGCTCTATACATTTGAGTAGTTTTCTTTGACTTAAAAAACCCTTTTTCAAATGCAGAGTTCAAGTGCTTGGGTTTTCTGCCTGTCGGTTTTCTGTCTCTCTATGGACCAGTATAGTATAGCTGCTGTGCTCTGCTGCTTATTATTTGTATTTGATTTCTTTCTCTCCCAAGGGGACAATAACCAGTAACACTGAATAGGCAGCAGCCCAGGATCTTTGGAGAATGATACATTTTAAAGCTGAGGTGCCAGGTTCAATTCAAGCCTTACTCCTTTACTCCAAGGAGTAAAATCCTTTCTCCAAACTGATTTAAGAGTGAATCTTCTTATGTAAAGGCAGTTGCTTCTGGCAGCTCAGAGGATCTGATGTGACCAGTGCAGGACAAAAGCCTTCAATGTCTGGGTGCTCACTTTAACAGCCCCAAACTTATGTACTCACTGGGCAACAACTGCTTCTCTCCAGATGTAGTGTGCTATTCTGTTTTCACAGCAAAAGGTGTTCTAAAAGGGAAGTTTACAACCACAGCCATCTTTTTGGTCATCTTTGTGCATCCCCCAGGAAATGCTGAATATGATACTTTGTACCATATGAAGATTAAGCACAGATTTATAGGAAAGAAGGAATGAAGGAAATTTTATTTCGATCGTTTTTGGAAACTATAGTTTATAACCTTTTTAAAATTGAGATACGTTTACAAGAAGTCTAGGCCATATTTAATATCTTCTCTCTGTGTGGTGAAACATTGGAGAGAATTATCACCTCATATTCAGTAAGTTTTTCAGCCAAGTCCTCTTTGAGTTGAGGAGTTTTCATTTTAAGTTATTGTTCTTCTTGGAACGTTCACTAGCTTCTGGAATTACTGAGAGACAATGCATCCAGCTTTACAGTCTTAGCAGAAGTTGGGTAAACAACTCATTTGCTAGTGTCACACATATAAAACGTCAAAGAAAAGCTACTTCAAAGCACATCACTTTTGTAGGTAGAGAGGAGCTACATTTTGGGTGTGTTGTCTTCTGTACCTATATTGTCCTCGTGCAGGTGAGATACTGGTTTCTTAAATAACAACTCTTTTTAAGCAAGTGTTTCATAACGAAGTTATTTGACTCAACTGCTGGGAACAGCAGCCCAGGTCTGTTTTGCTTATGAGGAAAGAGTTCCCTGGGAGGTGCTTTGTGAAGGCTGAGCACAGTTCTTTGTAACTATATTCGTTTGTATTTTCTCTTGTGGTTGGGATGTGGTGTGGTGGTAAATTGTTTAAGCTTGGACATGAGGTCCTTTCCCAGACTTCTCTGTACAACTCCATGGTCTTTTTGAAGGAAAAGGAGAAAGAGACCTTATTTTGGAGTGTTGCCACTGTGTCTGTTGAATCACAACCATGAAAACTGCTGAAGGGGGTCTGTGCTAAATAACAAGTGTTGTATGCCAATGGTTATTTTTGGTGGTTTCAATTACAATCCTCCTTTCTCTGAGAACCACACTGGTGTTTGTGTAAGTGGATGCTGAATTGCAGCAGCAAAGCCACCGAGACCCTAAGCCAAATCCAAAGAAGAGTGGACACGTTTCCAGCCATGTGCCTGTTCTTCTCAGCTGTTGCAGCCCATAACCCTCAGCCCCGTGTAAACATGGATGGAAGCAGTCAGGGAAACTTCTGTTTAGAAGTAATATCAGGAGACTTAGCTGGGAAAAGGCAGCACAGAGGATGAAGCAGTGGTTAGACTTTTCAGGCTTTATCTCAGTGGGAAAGTATGAATACATTTAATACTGTATTTGCAGTCTTGGCTGGCTGGAGCCCAGCCCTGACCATAGTGCCTGCTGATGCTGCAGGGATTGCTTTGGCTTTTAGCACACAGACAAAGGAAAAGCACTTTTGGGAGCTTATTACTAGGTTCAGAAGAGCAATCTTCTTTGTCTCCTTTCACTCTTTTTTGTTCTTTCAGCAAGACTAACTTTAACTCACTTTAACTACATCTTGTGAATGAATGGCAGAAAGTCTTTGACTTCTGTTTTGAGGGGAAGCCAGGAGTGACTAACATCCCTTAATCTGAATTTATTGCACATTCTTGTCTTGGATATGTTTTCTCTTTTTCCCCAACCAGAAGAAAACAATTCCTGATGCAAGTAGCTTCTAAGCTCTGCCTTCCTGTAGCTCCACATGTAAGTCTCAGTGTTTTGAACTGACTCTGTGCATTGTGTTTTTATGCAAAAGACCTTTCTGCAAACTGTGACTTGAATAAAAGCAGAAGAGATTTCAGATGCTGGGAGTCTCTGGTGTGAGCTGAGGCAGGCAGCAGATAATCCCTGCTCTGTTCTGTACATTCATTAGCATTCTAGAAATACCTGACGTATCTGTTTCCTGATTAGAAAATCTCCAGTTAAATGCTCATTTTCTCACAGGAAACAAAATACTCAATTTATCTGGAAAAATTTAGCTCTTGTTTATTAGGGACCTCTGCATCCTGGTAAGGCTTTTGGCACAGAAATTATTAATTACAGCTTCTGCCTCTTCCTTTAATTGACAGGTGTTGGCTTGACAGGAGTTGGGAGAGTTGAAAATGGTTGGAGGGGAGAGTAGTCCAAAGAAATGTGATCAAGGCTAGCTATTATCACTGAAATACACATAAGGTTTAACAAGAATCAATGGCAACATTTGTATGTAGAGTTTCATCTTCTCTCCTTAAGTTTCCTTCCTTCTCTCCCCTCCCCAAAGTAAAGTTTAAAGTTTACAGCTACCTGGAGTACTTAATTCTAGCAAAGACAAAATATATCCTGTTTGTTTAATAAATAATCATCTGGCTGGAGACTTTCAAAGAAAAACTCAAAGTACCAGGGATAAATGCTTCATCCAGACTTGGGAGACAGCGCAGTGGTACATGCTGTTGCTCATAGCTTCTAAGACCAAAACAGCATTACCCAAATAAGTGTTATAGTTCACTCATAGCTAAACTTCAGCTACTGTATTTAGCTCTGATAGTGCTAGGCTTTTTTTATTTGCAAAGCCCTTCATTCTAGAGCTTGTGATTGACTTCTGAGGTGCTTCTGCAAGTCATCTAGGTTTCATTGTTACCAAGGAAAAATCTTCAACCTGAACACACAAGCAGTAGGAGTATCTAAGGGCCTGGTTGCACAGACAGTGGCTCAGGCAGTTGCATTTTGGCTGCTTCTGCGCTCTCTTGGTGGAACATGAACCACTTTGGCTCCAGAAGCCACATAGTTGGGTTAATGTGGTGCCAAGCTTGGACTCCAGGCTGGAAGAGCAGCCGTACACTGTGGACAGGAAAGTAGTATCTTTCATCATGGTGCTCCAGGGGTGAACTAAGAGTTCTTATTTCTTTTTTAAATCTCTGTGCTGTGCCCTCTTTGGGGGAGGAAGTTGAGGAGGGGAATTGCAATGTGTGGCTAGCACCAGATACTTGCCTTACTACACCTTTTTTTTTCTAGTGCATATGGTACTGTGAGCATTTTTTTAGCAGTGTTAATATAGGTGTCTGTGCAACAAAAACAGTTGCTAAGTGACAACCAACAAATGCATACCCACTGGGATCAGATTTTTCTCCAAAACTTCTTATAGGCTCTATTTCCAAGCATTACAGAAAGGGAGAAAGTTGGTGGTTTTGCAAGACTAACATTGATGATGACCCATAACCACAGACTAAAGTAGAGGTGGCTTCATTGAAAATTGAGTGGCTCTGTGATGAGTGGGACTGAAGGAGGCTACTGTTTTAGGACAGAGATGCAAACTCTTCTCAAAGAACGGGCATCCTGCTTTGTTCCTCGCAATGTTTTCATAGTTTGATTTCAGTCCCTCTTTGTGAGCACCAAGTTACACTGGTCCTAACTTCCTGAACCAGCTGATCAGAATGTACAGATCAGTGCCATAAGCCTTGAGAGCATTGCTGGCTGGGGTGATGGAGGGAGGAATTGAAATGCTGGTGGGTTGAGGTAAACCTACTGAGGAGAATGCAAACCTGTTTTCTGAAGTTATACAGAGTTTTCTGCAGCACAGCAATTCTTTGCTTGGCACACTGCAATTACAGAGTCTCATAAGACTTTGAGTTATAGTATGCTTACTAATGGGAATTTTTTTTTTCTTTCCCCCCTTGGAATGAACAAAAAGCACTCCCACTCAGTATCTTCAATCTGGAGAGAAGCACACTGCTCCATTGGGCTGTGCTATCCCCTTTCCTAGGAACTCTTTCGTTCACTAGAGTTGCTGCAGAACTACCATGTGATTTCTGCATTCTGTTCCTTCTGGAGCTTAACCTATGCCTGTCTTTGTGCTGGCAAAGGTACATATTTGGAAAAGTGCAGAGGATATGTGTGTGGGAGGAGAAAAAGTATACTGTCCTGCATTAAGCTGAGACAGCAACTGAAAGTCNGACCCATAACCGCAGACTAAAGTAGAGGTGGCTTCATTGAAAATTGAGTGGCTCTGTGATGAGTGGGACTGAAGGAGGCTACTGTTTTAGGACAGAGATGCAAACTCTTCTCAAAGAACGGGCATCCTGCTTTGTTCCTCGCAATGTTTTCATAGTTTGATTTCAGTCCCTCTTTGTGAGCACCAAGTTACACTGGTCCTAACTTCCTGAACCAGCTGATCAGAATGTACAGATCAGTGCCATAAGCCTTGAGAGCATTGCTGGCTGGGGTGATGGAGGGAGGAATTGAAATGCTGGTGGGTTGAGGTAAACCTACTGAGGAGAATGCAAACCTGTTTTCTGAAGTTATACAGAGTTTTCTGCAGCACAGCAATTCTTTGCTTGGCACACTGCAATTACAGAGTCTCATAAGACTTTGAGTTATAGTATGCTTACTAATGGGAATTTTTTTTTTCTTTCCCCCCTTGGAATGAACAAAAAGCACTCCCACTCAGTATCTTCAATCTGGAGAGAAGCACACTGCTCCATTGGGCTGTGCTATCCCCTTTCCTAGGAACTCTTTCGTTCACTAGAGTTGCTGCAGAACTACCATGTGATTTCTGCATTCTGTTCCTTCTGGAGCTTAACCTATGCCTGTCTTTGTGCTGGCAAAGGTACATATTTGGAAAAGTGCAGAGGATATGTGTGTGGGAGGAGAAAAAGTATACTGTCCTGCATTAAGCTGAGACAGCAACTGAAAGTCTTGGAAGTGTTTTTTGATTATTGCTTGAAGCTCTTAGAGACATATAAAAGAGGGGGGAGGAATTTACATTTTCTGCCAAAGCTTCCCACAAGTTACAATCTTTTAAAAAAAGTTTATAATAAAGGGCCAGATTGTGCTTTCAAACCCTGTAGTCTAGCAAAACATCCAGATTTCCTTGTTGTATGGCTCTGCATAGCAATGTCCTGAAGGCCTGATGGAGACTGGTAATCAGTCCCATTTTGGGGGCAGGGTTCCTCTTCTGTGGAGCTTTGAGTTAACAGATCATTTGGGCAGGTGTCACTTTTCCTGTTCCACCAGTAAGTAGCCTTGCTGGATCACTTGTGCCAGTCTCTTTGCCCTGGCTGCTGCTTCCCAGCTGCCTGCTCCTTCCCTGCTTCAGCAACAGCCCAGCACATAGCCTGTGTGATGTATGTCTCTCTGTATTGTCTTCCCTCACCACTCCAAGGACTAAGCCACCTCATAAGCAATGCTGTGAGTGGAGGAGACCACTTCAAAAGTCGCTGCAAAAACTGCTTTAAAGTCAATAGATTTCTCCAGTGTGGATCAACAGAAAACTAAAACACTGGAGAATAATATGCTGCAATAACAAACATAGATGTATGTATTCATCAGTAAAACTAGCACATTGGCATCTGAGAAGCAATTTGGCCCAGGGGGAGCCTCTACTTAACATGCTGTGTCTTTTTTTAGCTGTTAACTCTGCATCTCAGGAAAGAGAGCTCCAGGGTTTAGCCATTGAGAAGGTGAAAAAGCCTAGGAAACTTTTCCTTCTGTTTTTCTCTCCAACTTAAACAGATAAAGGCATTGGCTTTTCATGTTTTGATTAGAATCGGGAGAGAACTTGGGAAGCAAACCTGTTTTCCCCCTTCCTTGCTTTGTGCATTGGCTGGCATTGCAGAGCAGCGTGAGGGTATGCAAGTTGTGTTCCTTCTACCTGAAATAAAACCAGGCACCTGGTGTGCTGAGTGTTTGGTCTATGGCAGGAGATCTTAGTCAGAAGACCTTTAGTCTGGATGTTGGGGCTTTCTGTATCATTGTCTTATAGATTGCTCCAGGTGGGGCGTGCTACCTGGTAATGCATAGGTGGCTTTAGCATGGTGTAGAAGGATAGACTACCCAGATAGGAAATGGTGTAGTGGTGAATCTGGGAAAGGTGAATCTCATCCTTCTGTTACTACAGACCCCAGTGAGTGTCAGACTTCTATGCTCCCTTCCAGTGGATTTTTTTGTTCCTATTTTTTTTATAACTACCTGTAATGTTATTACTGAAGCTTGCCAGGAGCCCTCTTCTCATCATCTTGCTAGTTTTTCCCTCCTAGGAGATAGTTGACTTCTCTCTCACTTAAGAGAATTGTACTTAATGGTCTCTTTGAGATGCTTTTCCAGCCCCTGTGTATCAATGTCCCGTGCAAGCAGTACATGGTACCAGTTTTCTTTGGCTGCAATATATTCCTACAGAGCACATGTGTACCTTCCACCAGAAGTTTATGCTCTTATTGCAACCTTTGAGTATTTTGTCCAGATTCAAATGGTTAGGAAGGTAGATAAAATAAAAACAAGAGGCTCACTTTTCTCTACTGCAGGGTAAGAAAGAGTAGCATGAAAAAGACTGGACCCACTGAAAGTGAAGTACTAGTTTTCCTTATGGCCACTTGTTATTTTATGCATCAGGAGGAACTGGTGCTGTATGTGCTCTGCGTGTTACAGTTTGCCTGTAGCTGGTGTTTGGCTGAGCAAATTTCTCAACTGTGTGAGTGGGTCAAGCAAAAACACAAGTCAGCTTCTCTGTCATCTCCTAAATCCCACAGGTAGTTGTTGTTCCAAAACAACATAGTTTAGATACCTGCTAGGGATCTGATGGTGCCGTCTGCTGTGTTCTTGGAGAGATTGTTTTTTACTCCTTGCCCTCTGTATGTCTGCGTGACTTTGTTTTCAGATATGCTTAATCCAATAGGTGTGTTATTCCAGGCCTTAGAAGTCCAAGGCTGTTGTTTCCCCCATGTAAGACATGACTGGCAGGTTGGAAAATGCAAGTAAACTTGTGCAATGCTGTTGCCCTTGGATTATGATCTCACCACTGCAATTCCCAACACTATCCATATAACCGCTTATTGTTAAAACTAAAACCTCAAAGCTGCAAGTCATGTTTTGTTTTGTTTTGTATTTTGGCAAATGGAAGAAAAGAGTTTATTGCTTCCCCTTCCCTCCAATCACATGACCTTTGAGATTGCCTAAGACAGGAGAAGAGAGGGCACTACTGAATGGTGTGAATAGTCAATAAATATAACCTAATCCAAATTAAGGATGCTGTGTCCTAAATGAGACATGCCTCATGTGTAAGCTCATCATGCTATTTGTTTGGCTTTGGCCACTCGGGAAGCATTTTTAACCATTACCCAGCCACTAATTGCTCTGTGTCTCTGGCTGGGATTCACTCCTAACATAGGTGAAACTAGTGTGTTAAAGGTTTGTTTGTTGACTTTTTTGAGCATGTGTGTCACTTTCTTAAACCTTTGGGGTGCTGGTTATGTGATGCAGTTGCATAGCTCAGCAACTCAGCCTTTCACAGGGCTCTCCTTTACTGAATTTCTAGTTTATGCTCTTTATCTTGCCTCTTCTTTGGGAGCCTGACAGTTACAATGGTGGTTGCTCTGTTCAGGTACACTAGGTGTCTGCTGCAAAGTAGTTGAGTGGGAGAAAAGCTTCTGTCTTTGGTGGCTAAACTGGTTTTTGCACTCATGATGACTTCATCTTTTGACTATGCAGTGTGTCTGAGACTTAAGTCTGATGGAGACACACCTGAGTAACTTCAGTTGTAGAGATTATTAAAGAAAAAATGCTCCCCCTCTAGTTATAATAAAACTTCTGCCATCCATTTCCTGAGTCTTAGTGTAAAGGTAGTCTGAATGAAATATTATATGTGGTGGTTTCTTTTTTAATAATTTCTCCCTTGTTGTTTGAGCAGAACTCTGTGCCAACATTGCTGAATCAAGTTAAGTTCATAAGACCTGGTTTTGCTGTCTGTATTTTAGGAAAGGAAATAATATGCTACCCTGTCCTAGAAAAGGAAATCCTCCCTGGATCAAGGCATAAAAACTTAATTCCATTTAAACATGGCATATTCTAGCAGAAAAGGGCTGGAGTGCCTTCAGCCTCCTTGGGTTTTGACTTCTTGTACAGAGCAGTTTCTGATAACTTCTTAGAATGCTCTCTGCTGGAGTTCACTTGTTTTGGAAGCTGCTGTTGACCTCCTTGGTCTTTATATATTTGAATCAGCAGTCATAAGGCTCAAAGAATTCACAGCAGACTCTTCTATTTAGTTGGCAGAAAAGACCTCAGCAACATACTTTGAACCTCTGGGTTTAGGATTGATCCAATCTGAAATTAAGATTGCTTTACATTTCAACCTTACATTCATCTGCCTCTGGGCTGTACTCAATTTATAGCATAAACTTCTACTCCCACTTTCACAGAAGCATTTCTTGGCTGTCGCCTCCATCACAGGGCCTGTGGGATCTGGCATCAAACACTATCTTGTGTTCATTATGGGGATGAAAAGGTGTGGAGCTCATCCTGCTTAACAGCATCTTTTTCTTCTTCTGAGCCAGCTGCTTTTGCATGTGGCCTTGGGTGCAAAATCGTGTTTCAGCAGGTTGAATGGAAGGATTAGTAAGAGCCAGCTGTTGGCACGAAGGCCTCTTACTGTCAGTGTGATGGCATGAAATCGATTGGATAAGTACAGCTCTTGTGCCTTCCTTTTTTTAACCATGTTAATCACTGTGGGAAATCTGGAGTCAGATACTTAACCTTTTATTATTTTTTTCCTTCACCCTTAAACTGAGGCTAAAATCCTGTGGATTCTTAGTTTTGTTTTTGACTGCTGTGTGGGATAAAGACCTTGCTTTTAAAAATGCATCAGGCTTATGTCCTGGCCTACCTTGACTGGGGCTTCCCAAAATTTCATTGTTCAAAATCTGAAATAGTTGCTACCTTGCTGCATAAAAACCGAACACCTCATAAGCAGCAATGTTTTGAGATTTTAGTAGTGTCTCCAGGGAGCTGCTGATGATTAAAAAATTAGTCTTCCTTGTTTCTTCACTTAGTATGTACCAGTCTCTGCTGCAAGCATTGTGGAGTGGCTGCTGGCACACATGAGTAATTCTCCATTTCTCATGCCTGATAAAATTGTACAGTGATTGTACTCTTGACCTTAACTAGCAGGCAACATGACTGCTATTCTTTTGGTACAGGCACATTTTCCAAGATAACAGATTAAAAGACATGTAAGATGGCCTTTCAGATGCCATTTCAGTAAAATTGGGAGTGGTTGTTTGTCCTGGTGCTTTTAGATGACATATCTGGTGGCACCTTTTCCCAGGTAATTTGTTCTTAGTCTGTATGCTCAGTAAACCAAGTATTTTTGTATCTT
The DNA here is from genome assembly GCA_013400935.1 of Turnix velox. NCBI lineage: Eukaryota > Metazoa > Chordata > Aves > Charadriiformes > Turnicidae > Turnix > Turnix velox. The sequence goes on from VZTY01020724.1 coordinate 115,610, forward strand.
CTGTAGGGGTAAAATAAGTTGAATAAGCTGATATCAAGATATGACTATGGTGAACACAGTGACTAAGGTGGAAAAGCAGTGGGTCATTAGTGTGTGGAGTCTGTTTTTAAAAAAGATTGTTTTTCAGAGTTCTTCTATTGTGCACATCAGAGTGTTTATCTTGGTTTGCAGTCAGAGATTTTCTCCTTTAGGTAAGTGACCAGAAGCTGAGCTGATGGACATAAGATTTCATGCCTGCACAGCCCAGGCTGGGCAACTAAAAGAACCAAAAACACAAACCTAGGGCTGCATATTGTGTGGCTGCTACATTTCATAACTGCCATGAAACAATCACAGTGGGGCTTTTCCTTTCCAAAATGTCAAGACAATAGAAACATTTCTTCTAAAGAAAGAACAAATGGAGGAGGAAGGCTCTAATTGCCCTTTAAAAACAAAATTCCCTATCTTGCTGTGCTGCTTCTGGTCTAAATTGAAAAAGTTAGAATAATCTTTGAAGCAATGCAAGAATCTCCAAGGGCTTTTCCTCTATCCACCCAGCTCGTGCCTGTTTCCCACTCTGCAGAAGAAAATACCTCTCCTAGGGATGAGCTGAATCTTGTTTGTTGTTGTCAAGAGCAATGAGATGAATTCAAAATTGGTGAGGAAAGGAGAGCAGCACACTGATTGCTCCTCTCCAAAATAAATAAGGCTTATATTTTTATTAAAACCAGGAGTAAGTTTTGTTTCTTAAATGAAAACATATGCTTTATTAACTTCTAAAGTCAGGTTTAGTCCTTCCAGTTATGTTCTGTTATGTGTACCCTTCTCCCAGACTCACTAAAATTAAGTTTAATAAAGAGCATGTTTTTATATTTTTGTAGTAAAGAGGAGGAGATCAGGCTGTAGTTGGACTGCTAATGAGACTCTTAGAAGACATCTTTGTTTCAATTACTTCTGTGGTGGCTCCCCTTCCCCAGTGTCTTGGTTTCCTTCTGATGCTAATGCCGCTTTGGTTTGCTGTTTTGGTTACTATTTCTGCTTGCCAGCATTATGTAGGTCCTCCTCAGCACATGTCTGCCAAGCTGTGGCTTCCACAGATGTGTAGGTGGCCACACAGTGGCTCATTTAATTTCTTTACAGATATGTCCCTGCTGGCAAAATGTGTGCTGACCATTGCAGTGATTTCACAGCACTACAGGTGTGTGGGACAGCTGATTTCTTGCTCTCTTTGTCCTTGTGATGCAAGGGGCTTGTTGATAGAAACTTTAGGGAAGCATCTGTTCTGACTAGAAAGGCTGCAGTGGTTGGAGTTTGGATGAGGCCAGTGGCAAATATTGTGAAATGTCATCTTGCTACCTGCAGCAGAAAAATTGGTGGGTCTTGATGATGTAAATCTGTGGCTTGGGTTTGGTGTGTTGTTTTATTTCTTTCATTCCTGGAGTCTCAGGACCATGCATGGAAAAGTGAGGTGTCTCACTATGAGAATGTGACAGCTGTATAAGCTCTACTCTTTCAGCAAGTGGTACTTATTTTCCTGGGATGTGGGAAGGCAGACAGGTTGAGGGGTCGTAATGCTTACTTGGCATACTTGAAATTGCTCATGCAATTTGTGGGAGTTGGGAGTTTTTCCTGACCAAGTCTGGTGTGCCAAGAAAAATCACAGGAGAGAAGAGAAATAGATGCCAAAGTCTGGATTTAGTACGCCCCTTCTCCCCACTCCCTTCACTAAGGGCAAAAATAAGTAAATACAATAAGCGAAGGACTTTTGTTAAGTTCTGAGAAAGTGAAGAGCATTATTATTTAAAATATATCTAGAAAACATGAATGTTTTGCCATAAGTTTCCAGTAAAAATCAGAGAGCTTTTTTTTTCTAAATTGCTGTTGTCCTCCCCTCCGCTCACATTTTCAAAACAAACATGCCCATTCTTATACTGCTTCTCTAAACTCCTGACTTTGTTGTAGGTGAAATAGTGGAAAAGAAGCCTTTAAATGCATCTGCCTTGCAGTCCAGGCCCTTGCAGGCAGGTGCCTTGAAATCCACTGTTTATCAGACACTGAAAATCCAGAAGAAACTTGGTAGCTCATTAAATGGCAAAGACTGGTCCTTGTGAGAGAATCATGTGATGAGCAGTTATGCAGATATCCATATAGGAGGCATGAGTGGGTGAGACTCAGAAAATGGAAGGAGCTGAAGGTTAAAGCTTATTTTGGCGTAATAACCAGAAATACATCTTTGGTCTCAACACAGATAGAGAATATCTCTCCCAGGATGCTATGTAGAGAAGGGGATCTAACTGGCTTTAGGAGACAACCCTTGTATATCAAGCATGCTTGTGGGAGACTGGACACATATTCTGAAACTCCTTCTAAAGCTGAAAACTTACTGATGCTTTATTCTGTGTTTTTAGTGCTGCTGCTGCTACTTCTGAGTTAAGGAGAAAGTGTGAGAGGCGTGTGCTGCTACTGAGTTTGCTATACTTGTTTGGAGAGTTGTTCGGGAATTACAGATGCAAACAGGAATGAACTATAAATGAGTTTAGCAGCTTGTCTACTTTAACTTCCTGCAGCACTGACTACTGACATGCAACTATAGCTGCATCTTTAAAGACATGCTCTTCCATTACATAGTATTGGAATTATAACACATGGAAAAATTCTGCTGTGGTGAGAGTAGAGCAGTTTTGCCAGATAACAAGAGTTGGAGTGTGCACTTGTGGAGTTACATGGCTAGGCTTGGGCAGACACTCAGTGCAGGAGGTGGTCAGTCTGGTGATGTCAAGAATTGTAAGTTAACATGTCAAGAACTGTAAGTTCATTATTGTATTATCATGTGGACAAAGTTTTATAAATTGAGTGACTTTTATAGTGAGTAATTTCAACTCCTGGTTACTAGAACAGTAGCAGAGGAATAAAATAGTTGATTAGTGTTAGCCAACCAGCTGTTAATAAAGTACATGCTCAATTTTTTCAAATTATGCAGAAGAATTTTTAAGTGGGTTGAATCCAGTATCCAGACTTGAATGGGCATGTTTTGAGGCTAAGTGTTCAGTACTATTGTACTGGAATATCTTATAGCAAAGGTAGGGTGGAAGATCTTTTGTCTTAATTACCTAAACAAGCTTAGGCTGGAATCTGTTTTCACAAGGTGGTGTCTTTTTTTCAGATTTAAGTCTACTAATGTTAGCTAGTTACTTTTTTCATAGGAAGCAAGTTGATCACTTCTTATGGATTGCTAGAATTGTGGACAAAATGGGTCCAAATAAGCATAATATGCTAATAGTTCAACAGGTAATTCTTCTGCTCTTGTTTCATAGAATGACTTTCTCTTTTACTTAGTTTCATGACTTAGAAGTCAGCTGAAGAATCAGAATGTCCTTCCTGTGGCAGCTCATTGTTTCACAGGTTAGTCATTACTCCTGAAGAAAGCATGTCTTGTGAGAGTCTGATGTGAGTGGATGTACAAAGTGATCCTTCAAAGGAAAGGGAGATGGGAATCATTCCAGGCAGTGATATAGGTGTGGGCATTTTGTATGTCTTGGCTTTTCCCATTCATGGTATTCACACCTCTTCATCTGCTGTCCCCTCTGCCCATATCCTTTCTCCTCTTCCTGTCTATTGAAAGACTGTTAGTCATCCTTCAATTCCTGTCTTTTAAATCACTTTCTTCAGGAGTTTGTTAAAGCATGCACATATAGGTTATTGATAAGCCTTCGGCTGCAGAACTACTTTTACTTAAACTGCTCCCAGGGAACTGCAGCGTGGTTTTGGACGAGCCCTGTTCTTGTTCAGACATCTCTTAACATGTCTGTCCTGTGTGCTTTCTTTCTTCTCTCTCCCTCCTGTTTTTCTTGATAGCTGTGTGAGATCATCTTTTGCTACCACTCCCACTGCCTTCATCCCTCCTCCCAACTCCTAGCACTACTGTACAGATTTTTCTCTGTAGTCTTGTCTTTGCAAGAATTCTCTGCACAACCTCCTGTCTCCTTTGCCTTAAGTACTATTTTTATTCTCCACTGTGGAAGCAGAGCAGTGTAACTTGATGACTTAAGTGACTAAAAGGAGAAGCATGGGGAATATACATGAAATGGCTTTAGAGTAGGATCAAAGTTTATTTTGGATAATGTGTTGTTGAGTTGAAGATGCCGTGTCTTATCCTGGTTTTATGCAATGCTCCTGTCCTTCAACACCAAAGCAGGATGGTGTACCTCCTTCCTGCTTCTAAGTTATGCTTAGTCACAGAGAAGTCACACAGACATGGGATGATAGATCTATCCCTTGAGGCTAAAGAGCTTACAAAGCATTGATCTTTGAATTCCTATGCAGAATTTGGGACATGCTGACCACCTATCTGCATGTAGCCAACAGTAGGCTTTCATTGTGGGAACTGCTACCTAGCTGATGATGGGAATGGTTCACATAGGGTATCTCAGCACTTGTTTATAGAATTGTGGAATTGCCTGGGTTGGAAGGGACCTTTCAGAGCATCTAGTGTAATCATTAACTAAACTGACAAAAAAAAATAAATCTCTAAACCATATCTGTAAGCACCACCTCTACAAAACTTTTAAATACTTCCAGCAGTGGTGCCTCAAACAATTCCCTGGGCAGCCTAAGGGGGAAAAATGGGTAAAACGCTGCAAGGTTGCAAGGGATGGTTGTTGGTAAATTCTGAACAACTGAGGTGGGGGCTACTTCTGAAGGTTTCCAGATCAGTCAGAAGCAGCAACATTGCAGTGCCCTGAGGTACTTCATTGACAGGTGTCTTGAGCAGGAAACATTTTGAGATATCTTTGGTACCTCAGGCAACCCATCTTCATGGAGTGAGGAAGCATGAAATAACTGGTGAGTAGAAGTAGTTGTCTCTACTGTTAGGAGGCTGATTCTCTTGAGAGGTAGGAGGCATTGTGAAATTCAATGAGCTTTGTGATGTTGTGGAGAATGTGAATTAATGGAGAGAGGCCCTAGCACTGGCACTAACCAATAGAATTTTATGATGAATTCAATTGCTGTTTCAAACCTGGCTTAGTTTAAAAGTCCTGCAACTCTATTGATGCCTGCTAAGAGAACAAAGCAGGAAGAGGATCACGAAAGGTTAGGCCCAGACCTTGCAGACTTGACCATCATCAAAACCTGGGATTTGATATCCTGATTAAAAGGTAGATAAATATCTGATAAATAAAGCTCTGAAAGATTTTTTTAAAAAATTCTTTTTTTCTTGCTACTGATGGCAGGTCAGTCTAATGTTTAAATTGTAAAGCTTGTGAAGCAGATACAGCTATTGCTCCATGACTTCAGTAGTATAATGATATATGACCACTGATGTGGCCCTGTAAATCTGGTCACAGCAGATTGACACTTTACTAACTAGAGTTCTTCATGTGTCATTTGAAGATAAAAGCTAAAGCTTGCTTTCTTTAGGGGAGAAAATAAAAGGCTTTGGTGTCATGTTGGAATAGGATTTTGTCTGAAGACCCTCCTCAATGGAAAGAGGAGGAAACAAATAAATGAGGAACTTGTGCCTAGATGATCTGAATTGTGAACTGTTTAGTTATCTACTTCCTGGAATCTAGATTCAGGAAAGCATATCTTAGTCTGAAGTGAGATGACTTGAGAAAACTTACTTAAGGCCTGATTACAACGGTCTCTGAGCCTTTAGTAATTGTTTCAGTTCCTTCCTCTCTCAAATAAAGAATTTCAGCTTTCTTCAGTACTGGCCATAGCATCGCGTTCTTTCTACTTCATGATATGAAGCCTGACCCTCTTGTTTTATTTTCTCCCCATATAGCCTGCCTTGTAGGTCTGTAAAGACTTTGACTCTTCTAAATAGTCTTAGTGCTTCTTTTTGATAGTCAGTGCTCCTTGTAATGTAGTAATCAGCTCAGCACTTTGTTTTCCTTCCTTCTCTTTTGCCACTCATTTTTATTATTTTTCTTTCTATCCTTTGTACTCTTTTAAATATCTGAGTGTCCATGACAGTGTTTGACTCTCTGTGTATGCCTCTGCAGTGTTGAGTGTATATCTGCAAGCTTGACAGTATAAAGGACAAGCTGGTTTTGCATTTTGCTTTTTCTGGAAGATGTTTCTTTTATTTAAGTAACCCCTTTTCCAGTGAGATCAGCAGATACTCAGATGCTTTCTTCTCCCTCCACAGAAGCACTTAACACTCTTTTATCTGCTGGCATGTCACCTTGGGTCAGCTGGTCTCCATTAATGACACTGGCCAGAACATAAGCGTTGCTTTAAGCTTCTGTTAGAGCCTCCTAGGACAAACAACCCTGTCTTTCATCTGCTCTTGTTCCAGATCTCACTAGATGTTGGATGCAAACCTTTCCTTTCTTTAGAAGGTGTCACTTCAAAATTAAGATTGTGAGTGAGCTGCAGCACTGTTCCCCCTCCAGGTCTTTTTCCTTGTACTGAAGTAACTTGCTGTTAGTTCTTTGCAGATTGGACTGTGAGGTTCTCCCATATTTAGAGCAGAATCTGGTTTGTAGCCCTGTATTTGAGTACTTGGGAATTACATCCATGATTGGTAAATCCAGTGGCCAGCTTCCCTTGCATACTAGGAAGTGACAAGCTGTTCAAGTTATCTTGGAGCAAGTCACTGGCCAAAGATCTTTTTCTGTGCAGCTGTATCTTGAAAAAGAATCCATTCCAAAGCCCTGAGGGCCAATGTTTTCAACCTGAAATATAACTCACTGTCCTGAATTTGTAATTTCTGATATAAATTTGCACACGAACTGCGTGATATAACCCTATACTCCTGGAATATCAGTGATTTTTTTTTCTTTCTTTCTTTTTTTTTTTTTCCTTTTTGGTTGTCCCAGCATCATCTTAAGAGGGTAGCAAAAAGGACGTTGAAGTGGGAACTACGTGGTAGCAATTTTGAAAGAGGGATGGCAGAGTTGACCTGAAAACTTATTGTTTAGTTGGAACAAGTTAATGCATTTGATATTCACAGTCAAGGAACTGTTACCCTGGAAGTAATTTTGTTAGTATTTGTCCATGGAACCCCAAACCTTTAGACTCCTGCAGTTAGTAACCTGCAGGAACTATCAGTGATTTCCTCCCAATTGCTCTGAGGCTGTCAAGAAAGAAGTGCTTTTACTTGGCCACAGAAACCACTAACTGGGGAAAGATACAGGTGTGGGTTTGGCTTGCTGTAGCAATCCTGAGATGAAGCTACTGTCATGCCATTCCATGTCATGAATTGCTGCAGTCTGAGAACATAGGGACAAGTATAATTAGCCACATAAGCTGGATGAAAGAATGGATAACAAGTGTCCCTAAATTCAATGCTGTGTACAGCACATGTGTAAAGTTTTAAGTCAGAGACCAAACTTGTAGCCTGGAGAATGGAGATGTGTGCTGCAATTGTTCACGGATAGAATCTGTCCCTCCAGCAGAACTACCAACAAGCTAGATGTGGTCATTGTTACTCATGTGTCTTATTGATTCTAGCCCTTCTTTAGAACTTAACAGTATAGATATTTCATTCCTGCTGCCTCTTGAATGTGTTTTTCACACTGCTTTTCTGCTTTTGCAATTGGAAGCAGAGCAAAGCTTTATGCTGAAAGTCTTTCTGCAGCCAAAATGAAATGTAAAGCTGAGGAGGGCCTTGCTTTCCCTCAGGCTACCTCTTCACAAGCACAATCGCTATTAAAGTTCATCCAAGGCAAAGTTACTTTCTGAATTAAATCCATATTGGTTTTAGGCCTGTTCTGCCTAGATTTGGAAGCTGTAAAATGTTCGATATGGTGTGGCTATCTTCCAGATAGCAGTGGGCCAAAGCAAATGAAAAGGCGATGAAAACTGCGAAATGCATGTTCATACATATTTATGAGCGTGAATATACATTACAGCATACTTTACAGTAAAATTTTGAAGATTATGTACAAGCCAGGGTTTTCTTTGCAAGCATCCTTTCATTTCTTGCCTTCCCTAATACTGATGTTATATGTAGAATTTGAAGACTCAAGGTACTGAAAATATAGATATGGTCCCTGCCATGAAGATGTCTGTCATGAGATACTAGACAGAAAGAAAGTGTTGCTGCATAAACAGACTGCATCAGGCCAAGCAATAGCATTTTTTTGTGCTTCACCTACTGATGGCTCTGTTGTGTGTGGGTTTTTTTATTGATATGCTACGTTTTGATTTTTTTCCCCCTCAAGCTTTCTGTATTATGTGGAGCCAGCTGCTTAAGTACTGCTTGTATTGGTACAATCAGCAGCAATCAAAAGGAGTTTGCTTATGAGCTTGGAGCATCCTGGACAGCCTATTTGCTTGTCAGGGTGAAAGAGTGGTAGGTCGAGTTTAGTTAACAAAGATCAGGTATGTTCTTGGGAAGCTGTCAACATTGGAGGGTTCAGACTGAGCCTGTTGGGTGGGTTTGGCAAAGGTGCACTATCAGTGCCAATTGGCCATCTGTGAATTACTGAAATTCAGATCTGTTCTTTGTGTGTGTTGCAGCTCTATGATGAGCCCATTACTGTACTGTGGGTCTTGCTGCCCTTGCTCATGAGAGATGTGGTGACAGTGTGAGCAAGTATATTAATCTTTTCCAACTCTGGGTAGGAGCCTGGCTTTCTATTTTTCATTTGGGGCTGGGAGTGCTCATGAGAAGACCCACAGTGTGTCTGCTTCCTCTTCTACAATGATTACTCAGCTGGTTGTAGGACAGAGCTCTGCTCAACTCTGGCTGAGTATGTGAAAGCCACTCATGGGTGCTGTGGGATGTTAGGTATGTTCTCACAGTGGCAGCCCCAGCTTTGCCAGTGTTATTTGACTCATACTTAGAACTGACTCGTTGCTTATATTTATATGTGGCAGGTTTGAGTTGCAAGTCCAAGGTACCTCTTACTGAACTGATGTCCAGCTAACAGCTCATGTTTCATCTGGAAGGACAGGGGAGACATACAGGAGTAATACAGCATGCCTAAAATGTTAGAACATCACAAAATCAAGCCTGTCTTAAATTGAAAAGGCAGCTCATAGCTTTTGTAACTCAAATCTCTGCACGCCTTGCAGCTCAGTATTAGGATTTGTATAGTAGTACGAGCCTTTACAGTGACATTTGTGAGTGCAATAGCATGACATGGCATACAACCTTCTGCTTGGGTGTCCTCTGAGAGCGTGGGACCGTGTCTCTTCTCTGGTATCTCATCCTGCCCAAAGCAAGCATTGAGTGATGTTTCCTGTGTGTCTCCCATTAGTTGCTGCTTGCCTCTTCATCAACAAACTTTAGGCTGATCCTCTAGATGAGCGTATCTGGTAATGACACACAAATTGCTGTGGTATTTCAGGTGCCTGCTTTTAATTGTAAGTCCCCTCCCAAGTAAGTTGTCAAGTTTAGCAGTAAACAGGAATTCCTTCATTTTCTCCACTCCACTTGTCAGCATGATTTCCTCTGATGGAAATTATTTGCAAGATGCAATCCAGCATATTTTTTGCATCAGAGGTGCTGACATGTTGAAATACAGTCGGTAAATTTTAAAACAGAGATTTTTTTCCTCTATTGCTGGCACAGAGTGACAGCAGCTAGGACAAAGTAACAGCTTCCATGCTGCATTAGATATGAAGAGGGAAAAATAAAAATGTTGGAGGGGGGAAGAAACCAGGTACAATCATCTTTATTTCTTGCCTTCCCTACTACATCAGTTGAGAAATTATTAGTATTTATCATGTCTAAATCCTAGAAACAAAAGAACTCATTCTCCTTTGTTCTGCATCATTGTGCTGTACTGTGCAAGTAGCCTGAACTTTCTTGCTGTCCTTGCCTGCTCTTACTTTGCCTGTGAGGCTTGATTAGCTTCACTGTCTTGCCTACAAGGCTCCCTGCTGTTATTGAATTTGGAAGAAGTTTGTCTGGTGGTGGTGCTGCTGCTGAGCTCACCAACTCACCACTGCTGAGCTGGTGAAAATGCAGTAAGCATCTGAGCTGGCAAAAGCCCCCTGTGAGAGGAATTGTGATTCAGTTTTAGCCCATTTTGCTGCCAGTGTAGTCACCTGAAGAGAACTTGCTGTGCAAACACTTTGCTTACACCAAATTCTCAAACTTCACGAGTTACTTCTATTGTTAATGCTTTGTCAAGATGGTCGCTTATATCCATTTATCTCCTTTGTAACTTGAGTGATTTCTTGGTATGGATATAGTGAGAACAGTATTGTATAAAGGTTTGGGGTTTTTTTTTACGAGTCTGCAAATAATTGTGTTGTTGATATGTGCTGACAGCTGTAATATCTGCATTAGCAACTAGTGCAATCTGCAATAGCTGTAAATGCCAGCAGTTAGGGACATTTGCTGTGTGCTGCTCGTGCCTGATACCTCAATTTTAAAGCAGATTTTTTGAAAGCTGTTTCCTCATGAAAACAAATTAACACAATTCTCGTAATGATGCCTTGTTTGCAAAGGCATAGCTTCTGTCTGCTTAGAAAATACAAATGTAATGTGCTTTCTTCCGTTAATGAAAGCATCTTAAAGTTTTGCAGCAACATCTACAAATAAAAAGACTAGAAAGGATTTTTATAGTGTTATCTGATGATAGACTCCCCAGGATGGGAACAAGTTTACAAGGTATGTTTCTTGATTTCTGAATCAATGTGGTAGAAGGAATGTGTCCTCATTTTTTGCAAGTAACTTGTTTAAAAATATGCAGTTGCTGCATCTGATTCTTGTACAAATGTCTAGCTCTTACTGTTTATAACACATTTCTTCTCGCAATGAAGGGAGCTGGAAAGAATACTCTGGAAAGAATACATCCTCTGAGAATGATAGAACTGTTAGAAGTAGACAGAGGAAAACCAGTCTAAAGGATCCTACTGCCTCTCAAGTTACTGCTTGGTTTCATTCTCACAGCTTCTTAGGCAGCCTTTGTTCTGACATTTGTCTTAACTTTACCATGCCGTAACTCTGGCTCTGTGCTGGGCCATTACTGCATGTTTCAAAGGTGAAGCTGAAGCGTCTTTGTTAACTCTTCTCAAGAGTAAACTTTAGCTCAAAATTTGAGTAAACCTCATCTAAAAGCTTGTTTGTGACAAAGGAAGACTTTGTTAAGTGCACTGCCATGCACACTTACCACTGCTTATCAGACATTTAACAAATGCATAAATTGCTAAAAGGTTATGTAGTAAACAGATGTATTGAGAGCCCTTAATTCCTCAGTTTATTCTTATATTTAGCTAATGATGTGCAGTATTAAGCATCTTGAGACATAAGCATTCTGCTTAATTTTTTAGCATCTTATTAATTGCTGTCTCCTTCAAAACTTAGCTTGGCTAGTACAGAATAGATGTGGGTGGGGTTTTTATTTGTTCTAAGCTTGTTCACACCTTGCAGTTTCTTGATAATAGCTTTAGCTTCAGAAAGCTAAATCTTCCTCAGGGTGTTGAAGCAGCTCAAGGCTGGCAGCTCCCCACCCTGTTCCTGCCTATGCCTAGAGTCTCTGGTTACTGTCCCCTTGGGTGTTCTGTGCTACCACACTTAGCTCCTGTTTGTGAAGGTTTCCTTCAGCTGGCTCTTCCTCAACTTCATTTTGCTGTGCAGAGAGTGCAGGGTGGCAGCTACTCTGACATCCTGCTGAATGCATTCTCCATTGTCCAAACCAACTGCTCTAACAATTCTTGAGGTATCAGGGCAGTATGTAGGGGTTCAGAAGAATTCAGAACCTTATGTGGTTCTAGTATCATTCTTCAGCAATTGGGGTAACTTTTAAAGATCTCCAATTTTCAGGCATATTATAGTGAAGTCTACAACTTGTGAATTAAAGATTTGCTACTGACCATACTTAACTAGGAGTAATGAGACACAAATTTGTTTAAGCTGGTAAACATAGCTGCTGCCTCACCAATTGGTGACATTACTTCCTTCTGGATATTCCCTGTTGGCTGGCAAATTACTGCTGAGTTATATGGAGTGACTCACTTCTTGTAGTGCTTCCAAGATGGAAATTCTTAAGTCTAAGCTTGGAGGTGACAATCATAGTGTTTTTCATTTGTTAGGTTAAGAGTTGGGTGACCCCAAAAGTGACACATCCATAACCAGTAACTTGCAACTCGCATTTTGTTTAGAAAGGGAATTTTTGCAGGGCTGGCTTTTGGGGGAATTTGCTCAGATGGTGCTGTAGTGTTAGGGAGGTTTTAATGTTTGACTTCTGCAGAAAGCTCCAAAGTTCAGGCTGACTCTGCATGATGTGATGAGTCTCCTCCGAAGCATCCTCCCACAACCTGTCAAACCAACAGTGCAATGCTGGCTCTGAGTTGCAGTGGTGAGAGCCCTGGGAGCTATTGACTAACATGATAATAAAGCTAGGAATCTCCTCCTTGCATCCTGTGGGCTGTGTAACACAAGAGCAAGACTTCTTCATTAACGCAACAATCTAAAATGAGCGAAAGAGCAGAGCTCAGCTAAAACAGTTTCCCCAGTTGTTTGGGCAAGCAGCTGATGTGAAATCTGGCACATTAATTTTATGTTGGCCTTTGACTGATCTCACGCGAGAGGCTTAAAACCAAACAGGATGGTGGTGCTTTCCCAGGAGACATGTTACAAATGAGACTGCCATTGACTGGGATTTTTTTGATATCCATGAAGTCTAGTTGCTTTTGAGTGTCTCATCACTCTTCCGGTATACTTCAGGTACTATTAAGATCAGGATTTTCCAGATTTTTTTTTCCTGCCTGAACAAGCAGGTGATTCATAGCCACAACCTTTTTCTTTTTCCTCATTTTCAGTACTTTCAGTACTCTATCTGCATGTTAATTGATGGAGTCTAAGGGTTTGAGGTGATGCCTTTCAAGTAACCTGTCATTTGACTTGCTGTGGCCAAAGGCCAGACTTTGTACAGTGTTCTGGTACAGACAGAGGTGAGACTAGCTCTCCTGAGTAGTGTTTTAGCACAGAGATCTGGATACTAAATTGCATCTACTCAGGAAGAGAGACTGGAGCTGAGCAGAGAAATACAACATGAATGGATAAAGGGAAAAGAAGCCTTTCTGTTTTGTTTTGTTATTGCAGCTCCCTGGATTAATGTGGTTGTAGCTGCTAAGCCAAAGGCATTTGTCTTCAACTTTGAAACCTGCTTAACCCGTCTCCTTGATGCTCTATTTGTCCCTCAGCACAGGAGGAAGCACTTGAGTCTTCATTTCTTGAAAGGGGGTGCCTTGTGTTCATGCTGTACTTCCAGAGTGCTGTACCCAACACACAGGTTCTGTGCTTCTGTTATGGCTGCCTTTGAATGTGCCTGTCAGGCTTATCATAAGCACAATGCAAACTTCTTTTCTAACCTTGAATGAGTTGTTGCTTCTTCATGTTGATCATCTACGTTGCAGTTGCAAAGCTTTACGCAGTGAGTAGGCTTTAAATAAGCTGTTTTGCTTGTTTGCGTGGCAATGAATACATCTTAAAATAAAACACAACTTAGCACTCGGTGTTTGAATCCCCCATAAGAGCATCTTGGCAAGAAGACTTGTCAATCTCATTGACCGCTGAGACTGTTTTTGTTTTATATAATTGACTTCACTTCTCGTGTCCTTGGATCTTTTTTTTCTGAAGATAGAATGCATCATCAAATGAAAATTCTTGTCTTGATCACCATCTGGCTCCTGTTTTGGGAATATAGTATGGATTTAGTAATACTACCTGTACTTATTATTAAAGTTCTTTCCAATTCTTAATGCTGTCTAGCAATATAAGAGAGTGTAGCAAGGAAAGACATTGAAAAGGAATGCTTGACTTTTGTCTAAAGAAAATAGAGGGTTACAATCCATTATTGTTTCATATGGGGGGGAATGAAGATGTGAAAGGGCTGCTCGCAGTAATATATATACCTGGAAGGACTAAAGGTGGAGGAAGATCTCTCAACTAAAAGTGAGAAGTGATGAGCAGAGGTTACTGGTAGCACTGTCTCTGAGCCAGGATACAGCTTGTCTTGAAGCTCGTCCTAGTCAGCTTGGCAAGTGCTTGCCTTTTGTACTGGGAGGATACTTGTGTTGAAAGCATTCTTGGAAACAAACTATGCAGTGTATTAAGTCTCTAACTTAACGCATCTGTTCTTTCCTGCCTTTGAACCACACAAATCCCTCCTCCTTCCTTTAGAGCTTCTTGGCTTTGCGTAACCTCTGATTTATTCTCCAGGTTTTTAGCTTATCCATTCTGATGGGACCTTACTCTCTCACCTAACACCAAGTTTTTATTTTTAGCACTTCAGGATCCACAGATGAAAAGTGCTTTATGTAATTAGCCTTGTTATGTTGGTTGCTTTTCTTTGAGGTGACTTTTTCTGCAATTTACAATGGTAGTAAATCAGTTAATGCATACTGAAGAGTCAAACAGACATGATCTGGCCCTGTCTTAATATTTTCAGGCTCAGGCATGGAAAAGCCATGTCCCATTGTGGTCTGTACACTCAACTCAGACCACGAATCAGACTGAATACTCTGACATTAGTCTCTGGGGTGACAGTGGGACCCTCAGCTCTGTTGTACTGGCAGGAGATTGCTACTAGTGGAGATGGGGCCTGAACTTTAGTAGTATCTGCATTCAGGACCTCTGAAGCAGCCATGACTGGCAAGTCAAACCTTGAACCATCAGAGACCTGCTCATAACTTGCTTGGGTAGGAGCTGGAAGTCTGTAGTGTGGTGTTTGACATAGCTTTGCTGGTGAAATATGTGGAGTAACTTGTGCTCCCCAGGAGACGTCTCAGTGCTTGCAGCTGCCAGTGCAATCATTAAGGAGACAAAATGCTTACATGAACCCTGAATTAGGCTTAGTAAATAAAGACACCATTTTCTTATATTTAAGCAACTAAATGTCATTTTCACTTGCCATGTGTTGTGTTGTTTTTTTCTGATATCATGAAACCTGATCTAATTAGTTAATTTCTGAATAATCACTTCCTGTCTGCCACTCCCTTGTTTGTATTGTGCTCATAGGAAGAAGCACTTTTTTAAAGGAAAAGTACACCAGCCACTGATTTACCACACTTAAATAACGATGCAGTGTCTCAAAAATAGTTTGAAGAAAGAAGCCAGTCTTTTATTAATGGTGTAAACATTGCTGGTGTATTTTGAGGTGGTTTTTTTTTTTCCTTGTTTGTATTTTCAATTTTGCAGATTACTGCTTAATATTCTGGGAAAAGAGAAGCATCACAATCCAGTTTGTGGTCATTTGAGGGCTGGATCCCCTCGGTATGCAGTTTCTGCTAACATCTACAGCTCTTGGAGAGTCCCCTCAGGTGCAAAATTTGCTCAGGCTGCAGCCTGTAATTACTTTGTGTACACAGCTGGGCAAGGAGCCCCAGCCGTGATGGAGAAAGGAATGCAGCATCATAAAAATAATGCTGGGGAAATCACTTAGCCAGTAACTCCACACAGCAGATTCTTCTGCCAGAATCACCATGATCCTTCAGGCTGCTTTTAAGTAAAACAAGCAGCTTTTAGTGACAGGAGGGATGAGAATTAAGTGCTTCTGGCTTCCTGGTGATGATGTCCAGGAAAGGATATTGTTAGTGTAACATTAAAAGTAACAAATTTGTTTCATTCTGTGTTGGAGCCACAGTAGATGTATATTAGGCAAGGCTTCGTTTCTGTTTGAGGAAGAAGGGTGAAGATACTGCTCCGTCCCTCTTGCTTCATGCTTTTATGGCTGCGAAGGAAAGAAAATGCTAGCCCAGGCAAGTGCCACCATCACATTGGAGGTTATGGGTAATGTGCCATAAAAGGGAGGTGAAGCCCATGGGGCTCATGATAAATTTGACACTGAGAACTTGTGTGATACAGTTCTAATCTTTAAATATCCACTGTTCTGCTGCAAAACCAGTGTATTGTGGAGCTTCTTCCTCTACCAAGGTTACCAGTAGAGAAGATACACATGGGGCAAATCCCAGACAGGCAGGCCCATCCTTGCATGGTTTAATCAGGCGAGATCCTATTTTGCACTCTGTAGGCAGTTTTTACTACTTTGTGACCTGTCATCAGGAGAGAGACCCGCCTGGCTGGACTGGCTTTGTTTGTATCTATTAAGAGGAATGATTTCCATTTGTGAAATGAGTAGCTTTGCCCTCTGGGAGCAGTGTGGGGGAAGTCAAGCATTATATGTGCAGTTTGCATTATAGTAGTTAGATTAGGCTCTTGACCTTACTTCTTCCCTGGATTAGAAATAGATTTATAGATAGACAGTAAATAGATTCATATGTAATGTGTTTGCTAAGTACAAAGCAGAAGAGTTGCAATGCTTTGAGGCTGCTCCTCCCTTGTCCCCCTGCAACCCGAGGGGCTCTCATTTTTGCTTTGCTACTTGGCACTCTTTTTCTATCCTTCATTCCCACGTTTGAAGCTTGGGGTTGCACTGACCGTACTCCCCTGGTGCGAAGGATGACTGGCTCCCACTGGCTTCTGCCAGGGCTGGTTGCCACTCCTCCTTCCGCCCGCGGGCTTGCTCCTGCCTGCCTTTGCCTGCTCCAGCCTGGGGAGCAGGGGACTGGAAAATGTGTCTGTGCTGGGGCAGTGCTGCCTGTTCCTGTCCCACCAGGATGTGGGAGATAAACGGGGTGGGATTCCCACAGCTCCATTGCCTCACTAGCCAGGAGGGCATCCTGGTGCATCCTGCAGGTGGAGGGGAAAGCCTGCCAACACCCTGCATCCCAGTGCATCCGGAGCAGGGGCTGTAGAGGGCTGGAGAAGGGGGAGATTGTGGTGGTGCTGACAGAGCCCTGCTTTGGGTTGGCCCAGGAGGGGGTGTTTATCTTGTGACTAATCTGACTCCAGCCAGCAAGTTTGAGAAATTCACAGAGGTTGTGACTTGAAAGACAAGTCGTGTAATTAATTTCTTATGGTGCACTTGTTTTGAAACCTTTTTAATTCCATGATAAGAGTCAGAATCTGGACTTTGTTTACAATCTGCTGGCTTGGAGGCAGGAACCAGAAAAGTGCTTTGTAAAGCACTGCAAATGTTTTTCTCTGTCTTCCTTATTGCAGGATGTATGGGGTATTATCACACCCACAACAGTGAAGCTATAAAAACAAGCTTGTATCTTTTTTTTTTTTTTAAGAGAAAATGCATTCTAGAAGAATTCTAATTGCAAATGAACTTATCCTTCTCTGAGAGACTATGGTAGCAACTTTTAAAACAATAGAGGGTTAAAAGAGTGGAAGAGAGCACTGTTTATTACTTTGAGATGTAAATCTTCATTAAATGAGAACTTCACAGTTTGAATTTTTCAATTTTTTGTGTTTTCGCTGCTTTTACTGGAAATTCAGAAGTATAAGCACAAAGGTGCTTCCTAGCTTGCCTGTCTAAACTAGCTTGGTATGAATAAGAAGTTACTCAGCAAAAGAATGCATGAGAAAGAATTGCTTCAGAACAGAAAACAGTCTGTCTTGCTCGTGCCCTTGCAGCTAACAGATGTACTGTTTGCAACACTCAAGTCTCTGCTATGGTTGTGAGATATCTCAAGTCTTTTAAGGTACATGTCCTGGCAACACTGCAGTATTCTTAACCAGTAGGAAAGAATCAAAAGGACTTGCAAGGAATAAAACCCACTGAATTTAGTAGCTCAGCCACAGTCACCCAGGAGGTTTGTAGTCATACCTCATTCTAAGCTAGTGCTTCCAGCCCTGGGATATCTTTCCAAATAGAAAAATCACTTGCATGCTACAGAAATACAATTGGCAGATCCCTGAACACAGGATAATAGCAACTATTGATTTATTTTGGCCTGCCTTTCCAAGCTTTGTTAGCAGCTGCTTCTGAGACTACTGGGAGATAAAAATCTTTGTTTCTTGTCAGAGGTATAAAACTTGTAATGTGAATTAATATGATCCTGAGGTGAATTCATTTTCTCCTTTACTTGTGATGTTTTCTCCAAATATTGCAGTTCTGAGAAACAGTGGAATTTTCCCCAATCTGCTCCTCAGTTCAATCTGTCAACAGTTTACTTTTCTTATCTTACAAACTTTAGACTTGTACATAAAGTACTGTTTTTTCTTAGTAGCAGCTAGGAGACAGTTACATTCAGAGTACTCAAAATCCAATGCTTTTTTGTGTCATAAATTTTGGGATTTTTTTAACTATCTGCAGTGCACTGTAAGATTTATAGTTTGGTCTCTCATTTTTGCTCAGTTTTTGTTTTCCTTTGCTTAACATAAGCAAATTCTCATTTGGAAAGAAGTGATTTTCTTGGAGCCTGTATGGGAAGCAAATGGTGCTTCCCTCAATGGAATGAATAGAAGAGTGCTTGTTGCAGTTTAAAATTGGAGGGGGAAATAAAATAATTAAAGGGTTGCTTTTTAATAACTTTAAACTGTAAAGTTTATAATGATGACTTGCTGAAGAGATTGCAGGTAATTATATGCTGCAGAGTGGTGGTTGTTGGGATATGGGGTGGTGGCTTGTGTTTTGTCTTCCTAAGCATAGAATCATAGAATAGTTTGAGTTGGAAGGGACTTTAAAAGGTCATCTAGTCCAATCTCCCCTCCAATAAGTGGGAACTTCTTCAAATACATCAGGTTACTTAGTCCCATCCAATCTGACCTTGAAGGCTTTCAGGGATGGGCTGTCTCCTGCCCCTATGGGCAGCCTGTTCCAGTATTTCACCAGGATTTATTTT
Source organism: Turnix velox (assembly GCA_013400935.1). NCBI lineage: Eukaryota > Metazoa > Chordata > Aves > Charadriiformes > Turnicidae > Turnix > Turnix velox. The sequence continues at coordinate 134,189 of VZTY01020724.1, forward strand.
GATACCATCAGCTGACTGAATGTAACTTTTGGTGGCTGCTGGGAGGAGTTAACTTGATTTGCCAGGCTCTTGCCAGCAGGATAGCTTGTTACAGGTGATGTTCTTACTCTCTGCACGTATCCCCCACCAGTTACTGCTGCTGAGTGTCTGCTCACTACTGACCAGGATGAGAAACCAACTCATCAGTGAAGTCTCCATAGCAGCATCTGTGACCTTAGTATGAATGCAGTAAAAAATAATGGCTGAGGTGGCAAGAAGAAACATGACTTCTCCTAGTTTTACAGTGCTCCCTTGCAGGAAAAGGGGAGCAAACCTAACCTAACAAACAAGGGGAAAAGGAACAAACCTAAACAAAAAATTCAAACTGAAGGAGCATGAAACAAGCATGAAGCCAAAGCTCAAACTCCACAGTTTTGTAATGCTGGAGTAAGGTAACCTTTGCAGAGTGTAGTTTGTGGAAGAAAACAAGGGAAGTTATGTTGTTTTGGTCATGTTTTATAGCAGAAAAGTCACATCTAAAACTTGGGAGGAGGATGACCCTTACAAACCCTGCAATCTCAGTAAACACTGCCTACAACTTCACCTCTGAAATTTGCATTGCTGGCTTTCGGGCTAGTTTAAAAAGCTGAGTTTGGGTGTTTTTGGGTTTGAGGATAGCACTGAGAGGTACTGGCCTCAGCATTACCCTTCTACTCCAGATCCCTCACTTGTTTCATGGGGCAAACTTTAGCAGGACAAGCAACAGCTTCTTCTCCCTGGGAATAGCACAGCAAGTCAGAAATAAAAGGCCTTCTGCTGTGAATGGAAGAGGTTTAGCAGAGGAACAGTGGCCTCTGATGACAAGCAGTGAGAAGTGCAGCAGGCCATACCAACAATGTAGGCTGAATTCCCAAGGGATTTTTTTCATCCTCAAGGCAAGTGGCCTAAAGTTTCTTCTGTCCATCTGACACCACAAGGAGAGGCTGAGCCTAATGTAATTACAGTTTTGCTTGCTCTAACAAGGATCAAAATAGTGCTCACTTCCTTGGAAGAGGATGGGATATTTTGAGTTTATAAACATGTTTGGAGTAGAAATGCACATTCGTGTTCCTCAGATTTTAATCCTAACCTGCTAATGAATGCTTCCTAAATAGAAAGGCAAATATATTTCTTTAATACTGAATCAATTAGAGAAGGAAGGTTGTCCTTTTGTGAAGTGGAAATTTTCTAGGTAGAGTAGACTCAAGTAGGAGAGTAGACTCAAGTAGGATGTTCTCAAATTTTGTTTCTAGTGCAGCTATTTGGTGGTATTTCTTCTCAAGAATACATCATTGAGTTTACAGGCAGCAACCAAGTGTTTAGAAAGGTTTGCTTTAGAAACTAAAGCCTTGAGATTAAGGCTATCAAGGATAACATGCCCTCCTGTTAATTTCAATGTATCCCTTTTGATCTTGTTCGTGCTTCAAAAGCACTGTCGAATGTCACAGATAAACCAGGAGATTTAGGTAGTCTTATAAACCTTGATGAGACTGTGTTCTGTTCCTTGTGATACAGTGATACGAAGGGGGAGAGAGGAGTTGAGTGTGTCCTCTGCACGTGTGGGATACATTATTATAATTTTGATGGAACAGCAGCTACAACTACTTTACCTACTGTGTGTTTTTTCAGACTGATTCAGCCAGAGGTTACTGGCAGCAGTCATAGCTGGACTTCTTTTTGTTTTCCTGTAACACACAGAATGCAATGTTAGCATTAAGATAACCTCATTTTTTCCTCTCCATTAAACACTCCTTGATGAGTGGTACTGGCACTGGATCTCCTCTCAAGCCATAGTTCACTTTGTATCTGTTTCCTCTTAAATCACTTTGTACCTGATCAGCCTTGCAGGTCATAAATGAGAGACTGACAGCTTATTTGTTGTGTGATTGCTTTTACAAATGCTTCTAGTTTTTGATCTTTCAGAGAAGACAGACACTGAATGGAACTTGTGTCAAACAGACAGTGTTTATAGCTGGGACACAGAAAGGCAGAAGGGTTACCCATGACACATTACCTTGAAATGGTTTTGACTGCTGCTAATTTGAATGCTCAGTAATAGAGATTTGTTGGATGGAGGGGTTACCCTTCACTATTAATGACTCATTGGACTTCTTCCCAAGCTGCCTGAAGTGCTGCTCTCCCTAGTGGAAGTAATTTTGGCTTTGAAGTACTTTCCAGAGCTGTCAACTAATGTTCCACAGCTCCCAGAGGAAATAATAAGCCATGAGTGCATGTACACTGAAAACGTAGAGTCTGAAATGAACTGTTCCTATAGGAGCCTGGCAGTCTGCTTCTCTGTGGAATTCGGCTTGTTTATACAATCTTATCTTGCTAAGCTTTGGTATTTCATCTGGCAAGCAGTTCCTACGAAAAGCAGCTGTCCAAGCAGTGGGAGGGGTGCTCCTGGTGGCTTTTTTTTTTTCCCCCCAGAAGGTCTGTAATTTCTTGTTTCATGTAAATTAAAGAAAAACAATACTCTTTTGGCTTCATCCAAATACTCAAAGCAGTTTTCTTTCCATTATAAATAGCCCTTTAAGTATGGTCTGCTGTTATGTACTGTGAGTTAACTATAGGATTGATGATGCCCACCAGGAAGGTAAAGCCTGTAAAGTCACAGCGTGGCTACAAGGTTGTTAGAAGAGTACCTCAAAGATGTTGCCATCTATAACTTTCTACATATTGGGATGTTATTTAGGTTTTTTAGCATAAGAAAATATCTGTGCTTGGAAGTAGAAACCTCCTTTAATAGGTTTAACTGTTTAACTGGACAAGTGGGAAGTAGTTCCACTAGTTAAGTACAAAACAAAAACAAACACGAAAACAAAAAGAAAATAAACACGAAAGAGCCCCATCACCACAGCATCAAGAAAGTGAATATAGATATGTCTCTGCATGAAGTGATCCATAGCATCTATCTTCTCAGGGGAAAGTGGTCAGTGGCAACTTTATTGAAGGAAAAAAACACATACTAACAGAAAAGATGCAGCCAAAATACCTGAAGCTCTATATGTAACTCATTGCCAGATAAGTGTTTCTTAATGCACTAAAAACTGAAGCTTTTGGGGAGAAGAGCTACAATATTCAGTGCCTACAGATGAGTTGGAAGTAGTTCTTGTTGTTGTGTGGCTCTGGGTTATGGTTTTGTGTAGGGCAGAACTAGAAAACTGAGCATTCTTTCTCTAGCTGTGGTGAAGGTTCACCTTTTCTTACTGGAATGCTATTTTCAGTGGAAGGAAAATTATGGGTAAAGTAAATTATGGGTACAAGTAAAATTCTGGTCCAAGTCTTCCACAGTTGTTGTCCAAGGGTTATCCATCTAGTTCATGGTATATCCTTGTCTGAAAGGACTGCACCTTGTACATGAAAATGCTTTGTGTCATCTGACCCAGTCTATGAAATGGAAATCATATTTAGCACCTAAAAGACTAGTTCTCCCTCTGTCGCCTGCAGGTAAGCTTTCACTCCAGCCTCACTCAAAATGTAGGAAAACATGGCACTCTAAAATATGGGGCTTTAAGCACTGTTCAGATGCGCTGCTTGATAGCACTTCTCCTGCCAGTATGCATGCAGATTTCTATAGACTCTTTGCTCTCCAAAAGGACAATTTGATATTGTAACACAGGAAATGTGAAAAATGAGCTCTGTCTGGCTCCACATGATATACTGGTCTTCATGAGATCCAGCATCGAGCACAGTCTGTTCCGTTAGCTTAAGGGGCATTTCTACTTGCAATCCTATATGGCGAGAAACTCAAAACCTAAGAACACATTACTTTCATTAAAAGTGTATCGTAAATTATGCAAATGATAGTTTTCATTTCACTCTGGTGTATGCCAGCTGAACAGTACTGTTACTGGAAATAGGCTGTTTTGTTCTGGGTTTATTTTATTTTTAAGATGAAGTCCCAAGCAAGTGTAACTGCTGTTGAGCAGGTCACATTGGATACAAATAATGTAATGATCCTTGTATTGTTAAGGAGTATATATTCTGTATGTTACTATTTTTCTAGAAAATAGTTAACTGAAGTTTTTTTGTGGAAGTTCTTCAAATTAGATCTCATTTCTCCAACCTATAATAGTTTTTAAGTTTTACCTGTTAAAATTAGGACTTCATCCTTCTCATACATGATCTTGTTTAGGGTCAGAGTTGAAAACTGTTGCCTGACAGTTTTAAAAACAAAAAAAAGAGTTGTCAATAGAACAAAGACTTCATGCTTCAGCCATGAAATATTAAATCCAGAAACGGTCAGTGGTCCAACACTTCAGAGTAGCATGTATCACTTGGATTGTCATCCCCTCTTCTACCTGGTTCATGTTTGGAGGAGAAAGACAGCATTTTTGTGGTAAATTGGTTTTTTGTTATTAAAGGAGGTTGTGGTTTTGAAGCTGCTAAGAGTTTAGGAATGCTGGCAGTCATCTGGGCAGACAGATTAGTGGTCTGAGTACAGGTGAGGAGGTCAAAGCACGAAACAGCGACTTCTTTAGTGTCATTGTCCATTGGTTGAGCCAATGGAAACGTCTTCAGAAATTACCCATGTGTGTCAGAGGGTCACTCCGCTTCTCTTGTGACTCTACTAAGTGACCATCCCAAGCTTCTGTGTTGTGATAATTAACTTTCTGTGTTGTTTTCAATTTAAGGGGAAAGAAGCTGCATTGTCAACCTATCTTCTCAGTTGAATTGTTTGGTAAAACTCTAGTAAGTCTGTTGTACAGTAATTCACTATTAATATATTAATGTAGAGAGCAAAGAAGTTACTTGGGTACTTTCAGGACATACATAGATAACTAGGACATGCTTTTCATTTTTCCTGCATTGCAATTAAACTCCTCAACCTCATTTTATGAATTTTTAAAGGGTACAGCATTTGTTTTGAGTTTGGTTTGCCAAGAGACAGCATAAACTGACATGTAATTTTAATTGCTATCTTAAACTGAAGTTTTTAATTAAAGGTTTTCTTGCATTTTAAGGTACAATGCTATACTATTCTACAGCACTATGTTCCAAGTGAGGAAGAATTTCAGTTCTAAATCTGAATCCCCCAAGTTGCTTTCTGTAACAAAAACTTATCAGTAAATTGTTAGGGTAAGCAGGGCACAGTGTTTGAGGTTGTGTTGATGAAAAATCTCTTGCAGACTCATGCTTTACAAGGGAAAAGCATTTGTTGCCAACTTTCAAAATCATCCATCTGGTGACTTCTGGTGCATTCAAACGAGTAGACACAGTGTATCTTCTTTCCACAGAAGCTTTTCCTTCAGGGTGACCACCTTAGATGCCTTGTGATGCCCTCAGTGTTAGTATTGCCAGTGTAAATAAGTTATAAAAGAATGCATAAATACTCTTTCTGAACTCTTCAAATGATCGTTTTCCACCCCAGAGGCCTATCTAGGATCACCGAATAATTTAGATTGGAAGGTGGTACCCTCTGGAGGCCAACTAATCTAACACTGCTTCAGGCAGGTTCAGTTAGATCAGATTCCTGCTTAGGACTTTTTCTTACATCCTTTGAGTTGTGCAACTTAATGCCACTTAATTGAAGTCTGCAAGTAATATGCCTTGGAAGCTGACTTGAAAAGGAAACCTTGGAAGAAATAAAAATGGAATTGTAAGTTTATTTTTACTAACACAATCTGTTTCTTCAACCTTTATCAGGTAGTAGAGTTCTTGTCTTGCTTTCTCAAACATTACTATGCAGAATTAATTTGTTGGAGAGAAGATTTTCTTAGTGGCAGTTCTGTAATTGTACTTCTATATATTATTGCTAGTTTTTGGTAGAATAAACTGAAAGTTTGTTAGGTTATCTAAAAAATGTTAGCATGTTTAAACTCCTAGTGAAATAATTTTGCAGATATGAAGAATGCACTATTTTAAAAACATGTATTTTTAATGTAAAATGCAGTGATGCATTTTGTACATTAACAACTTAGTGATTTTTTTTTTAATATGAAGCACCAACATGAGCTTCTTAAATGGAATAACTTGTCATACTGTTTGGCTGATTAAAAGGTGATCACTTTGCATGTGCCCTTGAGATACCACTACAGAGACTGAAATATTTAAACAATTTCTTAATTGCCCTTGAGAAAAAGATCCCCAAATCCATGTCTGTTCTGTGATCCTTGGTATATGAACTAGGCAGCAGAGCAGTTTCTTCTCCCTGATGTTCTTTTCTACTGGGCCACTTGCCTACATGGAACCTTTTTGATACTCAGCACTTTTAATACTTCTTATTGCTGTCGGATTGATCTGAAATAAAGTAAAATATTCCAAAAAGTTCTGTATTGAGAGATGCATTTTAACATAAGTCCCTTATTAAAGAAGGCTAAGCTAAAAACACACTCTCACTCCTTGCTTTTATGCTTGTACCTAAAGTCTGCTACCAGCTAAAGCACTGGATATTAAAATATGCCCCAACTGAGACTTCTAGGTTAGAAATGTGTATGCTCTCTGTGGTCACTTGAGATGCAGATGTAAAATAACAATCCAGCTCTGAAAATAAGGTCTCACATCTGAGCCTGCTGCTGCAAGTAATTGCATTCTGCACAGCTGATAACAAGAACTGAAAAAAACAGAAGTATCTCTTCTTTAAAAATATGGAAGGTGTATAAGTAGTCATGGGAAACAACTCATTAATTCTGAAGGATGTACTGATGGTTATAAATTGCGAGCAGAAGAATTCTGATTTTTTCCAAATTTTGGTGAATTTTTTTTTTCTTTTTTTTCATATTAGGAGTGTGGCTTCACTGAACCAGACTGAAGGGGAAAATGGCCTGTGGGTTGAATTATTCTCTGTTTGATTGATACATTGGTTCTGTTTCCCTTTCAGATGAAGTAGACTACAGCAATTTTGGGATCAACACACTCTCAAGGAAGAAGAAAGCTCTGGTGACACTCCGCAATGACAACCTTCGCCGGCGTCCCCACATTAACATTAGCATGCCTCATGATTTTAGACCAGTGTCTTCCATAATCGATGTGGACATTCTTCCTGAAACACACAGGAGAGTGAGGCTATATCGACATGGGTGTGAGAAACCCTTAGGATTTTACATTCGTGATGGCACCAGCGTAAGGGTTACTCCTCACGGGCTAGAAAAAGTGCCTGGTATCTTCATCTCTCGTATGGTTCCCGGAGGCTTAGCAGAGAGCACGGGCTTGCTTGCTGTGAATGATGAAGTCCTGGAAGTTAATGGCATTGAAGTAGCAGGAAAGACTCTCGACCAGGTCACAGATATGATGATTGCCAACAGCCACAATCTTATTATCACAGTGAAGCCAGCAAACCAGAGGAACAATATTATTCGAAGCAGCAGGATGTCTGGTAGCTCTGGCCAGTCTACAGACAGCACGGCCAGTCACCACAGCTTGCCTACATCCCACGTGCTGCAGAACTTCCACCCTGATGAAATGGAGAGTGACGAAGAGGCTGACATTGTCATTGAGGGCGGCCTGGAGCCTCAGCACATTCCCAGACTGCACAGCCTTACTTCCACTAGCCTTTCTCGGATCAATGGCAGCAGCCTCAGCCACAGACTTCAAAGGGACCTGGTGCTCAACAACAACTCTGGACGAGAAAGCAACGGCAACATCCACAGATTACTGAATTCCTTAAAAACTGATCCCCGGCACAGTCTGGTTATCCCCAGAGGAGGCATTGAGGAGGATGGAACAGTCATTACACTTTAGTAGCAATTCCCACAACTTTCAGTCTTAAGTGCCAATTGGGAAAATTGACTTCTGCAACATGTTATGCACAAAACAGCTGATACTCTTATAGATCTCGTTGGGTGCAGAAAATTGTTGCTTTCTAGGAAATGTGGCATCTGGAGTTAGACATAAAACTGTCATAAAGTGCAAAATCTGTCAGGAGAATGCCAGAGTGTAAAAACTGGTTTATGTCCCAGCCCTAACATGAGAACACCGATTTGTTTTAGTTGGTATAAATCTAAGCAGTCCTACAGGCTAGCAGTGGCAGTGCTACATACTTGGGTTTGAATGCATGGGTGGATGTATTTATACATAGATTTTGATAGTGATAGACATGTCTATTTGAAGTGGAATCTGGTTTTCTTCTAACACCAGTTTAGAGAGGATGCTTCTTAACAGCCATCTGATCTTTGCTACATACAGACCTTCAACTAACTTGTTTTATACCATATTTACACCCTTATGTCTAATCCAGAAAAGCTCCATAAAAGTAGTGGTTTCCTACTCTGGTGGTATCAATGTTAGGGAGATGCTGCAAATAGCTTTTCTAAAGGAAACAATGTGTGTATATATATATATATGTGTATTATTTTTTTAAAAACAGCTTGAAGAGGCGAGGTTGGAGGAGTGTTGCTGTTACTGCTGTGCGATCAGCTCCACCCGCTGGTCAGAGGCAAGGCTGCCTGCAGCACGGACCTGTGCTAGGCAGGGGAAGAAAATCATGATAATAAGGGCTTAAAACTAAATTTAACACCATTATCTGTAAATGCATTCTTTTCTGATATTTATTAGATAATACCTCTATTCCTTTTTTTTTTTTCTTTTTTACCCCCATCATCTCTGTGTTTTTTTAATATCATCATGAATTTTAGGGATGCAAATGAAAAGGCTGCAGATCAATGAGTGTGGTAGGATTGTCCCCTTCAACTGACAACAACTGACACAAGTCCCTGCTTGTACCTTTTGGGACAACCTAAATTCACCTTAGAAAAAGCTGTGCAAGGAAGGGCTACAGGCTGACTGTCAAACCTAACTTAGAATAGGTCTGTTATTTTGGACTCAGCTAGCAATCATGAAGCTTTATTTCTGCACAAGATTTCTAGAAATTGAAAATTAACTGGATGTTTGCAATAGCCAGACAGCTTTACTGGATGCTGGCTGGTGGGTAACCAGTGACTCTTGAGTCAATAACTGTCTGCTTCTGAAAATGCCGTGAATTTATGAAAGTAGTTCAAATCTAAAATATTTTGTTGTACCTTGATCAGTGTAAGGAACAAAATAGTAATGTTTTACAGTGTATTTTTCTACTTCTAGCTTGTGTAATTTTCTCTTTATTTTTAACTTTGTAGTACATTAAAGCTTTTTTATATGGTGGAATAGACATTTCTTAAATATTGTATTGATATGAGAATTCAGAAGTCTTGGTTTGAAAACAATTACATTCCATTTTGGAATCTTAATGGCTGGACAAATTATGTGTGGACTAATTCATTGTTGCTCATTTAGAATACCTGTGGAAAAACCAGTCTTCTGCTCATTAAATGTATTTGGGACAATGAACTTAGTATCTTTCTTTTAGATTTGCTTTAAAATTTTATTTTAATTTTTTTTCACTTAGTATAATAAAACTTGTTCTAGGTCTCACAGCAGTTACAGAACTGTATTTCTTTTTTCCAGCACAGTAAGAACAGAACATTGATTCTTAAAGCTGTGTTTGTACTTTACCAAAGGTTTTAATTCTTAGAAAAATCTGATTATTGGAGCAGTAAAAAATAATCAGATCATTTTCAATTCCACTACAGTAAGACAGGATGTAAAATTACTTTTATATAAAAGTGGATTTTTCTGGCTGAAGTAACTCATTTTATTTAACTGATGCAAATGTGACCTGTCTGCAATAAAATGTGCACTGTCTTACTTCTGTATTATATCCTTTGCCATGTGCTCAAGCACACTTCTTTCTATATCTTGTTTCCATTGCTTTTTTTTGTCTCTTGAAATCCATTTTCATAGAATCAAAGGTCATCTAGTCCAATTCCACTACAGTAAGACAGGATAACTTGGACTAGATCAGGTTGCTCTGAGCCTCATCAAGCCTGGCCTTGAATGTCTCCAGAGCTGATGCCTTCATCACCTCTTCGGGCAGCCTGTTCCAGAGCCTCACCACTCTCATTGGAAAGAACTTCTTCCGAATGCCCAATCTAACCCTGCCCTGCTTTAGTTTAAAACCATTGTCCTTTGTTTTATTGCTCCCTGCCCTGGCAAACAGCCCCTCCCCAGCTTTCATGTAGCCTCTTCAGGTACTGGGAGGCCACTATAAGGTCTCCCTGGAGCCTTCTCTTTTCCAGGCTGAACAGCCCCAGCTCTCAGCCTGTCCTCACAGGAGAGGTGCTCCAGCCCCGTGATCATCCTTGTGGCCCTCTTCTGGACCCGCTCCAGCAGGTCCATGTCCTTGTGCTGAGGGCACCTGAGCTGGAAGCAGCACTCCAGGGTATTTAGTAATGCTTTTATTTTACTCTATCAGTACAGACACTGATTGCTGATACCAAGTTTCTTCCCATAAGTGGGTTTTTTTTAGTACTGTTATACAGGTTCTTGTAGGAACCAAGTAGAATCTTGGACTCTTCTTGCTTAGAAGAGACCCTTCAGAGCCATCAGCCTAACTCTGACAAGAACCATCATTAAACTATGCCTGTAAGCTCTATGTCTATCCATCTCTTATTTTTTAAGAGACTAGTGCCACTCTTTGTAGCAGGATTTGTTCTAAACCTCTGGGAATTTGGGGTTGTTCTGGCTTCTCCAGCAGTAGTCCCTGTTCAGTACCTCTGGCTCTATGCTGACACACTGCACACCTCTACCTGGAAAGCTGTGCAGGCCCTTTCTTTATAAAGCTGAGAAGTACACAAAAAACTGACAATGGAAGGATTATCAAGCATTGAAACAGGCTGCCCTCAGAGGTGGTTGAGGGACCATCCTTGGAGGTGTTTGAGATGGGTAGAGATAGAACTCAGAGATACTGTTTAGGGATGGATCTTGTCAGATGTTGTTGAATGGACTTGATTTTATGAAAACATCCAAGCTGTATCTCACACCAAGTATTGCAACCAAGCTTTCAGTTCCACGCCAGGGACAGCTCAAAAGCTGACAGATACCTTGGTGTTCTCTGTCATCACTTTGCAATACAACTTCTAGTATGTGCAAACATTTGGTGCTCATTTGCATCAGCTAGCAGAGTCATAGAACCATAGAATAGTTGGGGTTGAAAGCGACCTTAAAGATCATCTAGTTCCAACCCCCCTGCCATGGGCAGGGATACCTCCCACTAGACCAAGCTGCTCAATGCCTCATCCAGCCTGGCCTTAAATCCCTCCAGAGAGGGGCATCCACAACCTCTCTGGGCAGCCTGTTCCAGTCTTTCACCTCCCTTACAGGAAAGAACTTCTTTCTTCTATCCAGCCTAACTCTCCCTTCTTCCTATTTGCATCCATTACTCCTAGTCCTGGCATCCTGTACCTTATTAAAAAGTCCCTACCCCAGCCTTTCTGTAGGCCCCCTTCTGGTACTGAGAAGCTACTGTTTCTCCCCGAAGCTTTCTCCAAGCTGAACAACCCCAACTCCTCCAGCCTGTCCTCATAAGGCAGATGATCCAGCCCCCTGGTCACCTTTGTGGCCCTCCTGTGGACCTGCTCCAACAGCTTACATTGAAAGGAGAAAAGTTTCACTTTTTACATGCACTGTATTGATAACTGCCATCACCTTATACTGTCTTTTTAAGATGAACTAAAGACAGCAAGACAAAAAACATTCAGGCTTTAGTCTAGGTCACTTCATGTGCGACATTAAACTGTCAGTTCATTAAAGTGGGGGTGGCTGAGAGGCCAGGACACTAGTCCTTTGTAAAGAACCAACCCTCCATGAAGGCGGTGGCCGCAGGAGCCCCCTTTCTGTCTTTGCTCGCCCAGGTTGGGACCTGCCGGGCCCGACGCTGGTGCATCTGGAGGTGAAGCCAGATCTCTCCGCGCACCACCTGCCGCTGCGCCTGTAGCAGGGCCTCCGCCGGTGGGGAGTGCGCCTGCGCCCGGCCCGCCCCGCCCCGCTTACCCGACAGGCCGCTGTCCCGCCGGAGGGCGGAGGAGAGGCGGTGGTATGGCGGCTGCCGCGGGAGCGACGGAGAGGGTTGGCGTTGAACCGCCGAGCGTCTGTCCTGGCGGTGCGGATAGCGGGAACGTCTCCCAGAGCCACAGCAGCGCGTCCGGCCTCGGGGAGCCGGAGGACGAGGACGTTTTGGAGGCATCGTTGGGAGCCACTGCCGCTGCCTATTCCTCCTACCTGCTCGCGGATCGTAGCCTCTACAGCGAGCAGGTGCGGGGCCGGGAGAAGGAGAAGCAGCGGGCACTCGGCCGGCAGCTGCCCGGATGTCCGACTGTGCTGGGGAGAGAGCGGGTCGGAGCTGTCACTGAGAATTGGCTCCAGAAAGGGCGAAGTGGGAGGGGGCTCGACAAAGTGACAGGGGCCGGGCAGCAACCGATGTCCGGGTGCCTCTGGTCACCCCCGCTCAGCGGGCCGGGCCGCGGCCTCTGCGCCGCTTCCCCGGGAAGAATGAGTAGCAGCGGGCCCCGCTTAACGAGGGGTGAGAGAGGGTAAAGCTGATGTGTGAGCTCGGAAGTTTGTCTTTGTGAGAGTTTGTTTTCAGAGTTTGCTTTTTATAAAAGGTTTCTCTTTTGCAGATCGAAAGCTTAGACAAGAGTTTGGAAGATCTACTGACCAGAGTGGATGAGTTTGTGGGGATGCTGGACATGGTACGTGTGACCGGTGAGGGGAAAGGGTGAATATGAGAATTGAGCCAGGCTCTTCTTGGTGATCTCCAATAATAGGACTCGAGGTAATGGGTGCAAGCTGGAACACAGGAGGTTCCACAAAAATACAAGAAAAAGCTTTTTCACAGTGAGGGTGACAGAACACTACAACAGGCTGCCCGGAGAGGTTGTGGAGACATTCGAAACCCACCTGGACACCTTCCTGTGTGACCTGGTCAAGGTGTTCCTGCTCTGGTAGGGGAATTGGAGTAGATGATCTCTTGAGGTCACTTCTAATCCTGGACATTCTGTGATTCTGTGTGATTTTATGAACTTGCATGTAGCTGAATTTTCGAAGCCAGAGTCTCATTTGAAAATATGAGGTGAGACGCAGCCTTTGGTCTGGACAGACAGGCTCTGGTATGAAAACACACTTGATAGTTAAATAATTCATAGACAGAAACTGCTGAACTTTCATGTTGGGGCCAAATATTCCCATATAACTTATATCACTGCATATTTACATGACGCTTTACATGTATTTAACTTGAAAGGCTGGCACAGTATCCTGCTTCTGTAACAAAACCCATCTTCTTTGGATTTTGTGATCAAAGTATCTATTCAGAACTGGCAAATCTTCAAAGCTGGATTTGTCTTTTAGGAGACCCTTTCATCAGAAAGGCGGCTTTGTTTTGACCCTCTTATGGGAGGAGATGGGGAAACTAAATGGAAATTTTCAAGAAACTGACACTGGTGTACAGTGTCTTTTAAAGCACAGCACATGTGGTTCTCCTGCACTGCTCAAAGGGAAACTTGACTGTGTGGGTTTCTTGGGTTGTTTTTTAGGTTCTGTACCTAACCTTTTGTAAATTTGACTAAATGGACTGGTAGGAAAACTTAAGTAAGGATTTTAGTTTAATGTATTTGGGTTTTTAATATGTCCTGGAAAATGTTCTTTCTCTTAGTTCTGATAAGGCTGAAGCAGCCTATTTTTAATATTATTTTAAAGGTAAGTATTTGCTTACACAAAGGGAAATTCATTGGAGGGTGCCTACTGAATTGTACAAATAATCTAGCATATAAGTTTTAATCTAGTATTTTTATACTAAAGTTAATCTATGCACTTTGTCCTGCTAATTGGACCATAATTCAAGTTACTGGAATAAAATCTACTGCTTGCCTATATGTTTTATTGATTGATTTTTTTTTTTTTATTATTCCTTTGAATCATTCTAGATTCGAAGTGATTCATCTCAAGTTGTCAATGAAAGCATACCTCAAATTTACACAAAAGCTACGGAAATGAGACAGATATACAGGAAGATTGACAAACTAGAGGTATGTATAAGCTAACAATATGATTTGTTCTCTTTCTTGATGGAGGAAAAATCAATTACATGCTGTAGTTGTTTAGGTTTTGGGGTGCTGCTGACTCCAGCTCTCTGCCCTGAGCTGTAAACACCAAGTTGGCTGAGGGAGGAAAACTGCCCACTATCTGGAGGTGTTTAAGACCAGGCTGGACAAGACACTGAACAATATGATGAAGTGGGAGGTGTCCCTGCTCATGACAGGGGGGTTGGAACTAGGTGATCTTTAAGGTCCCTTCCAACCCAAACTATTCTATGATTCTATGATTGGGTGTGCAGGCATGCATACAGTATGCATTCAGATGTGGTTTGCTCTTCTTGTCCCATTTGAGTTCAGTGTTTTAGGGTTAGTGAATAGAACACAATTTATTAACAATTTCCAGAGTCTATGGTCATTCTAGAACAAAATTCCTTTAAAAAAAAACCAAAAAACTTCTTTTTTATTACTCCTTGAAGCCAGGCATGCATCTTTCTTTGTTCCAGAAGTAATACAGGCTGGGTGGAGGGTGGCTTGAGTGCAGCTCTGAAGAGAAAGACTTGGGGGTGTCACTTGATGACAAACACAAAATGAGACATCAGTGTGCACTTGCAGCCAAGAAGGCCAATCAAATCCTGGGTTGCATCAAGAGGAGTGTGACCAGCAGGTCAAGAGAGGTGATTTTGCTCCTCTACTTGTCTCTGGTGAGGCCCCAACTGGGCTATTGTATCCAGTTCTGGAGTCCTCAACATAGGACACTGAGCTGTTGGAGCAGGTCCAGAGGAGGGCCACAAAGATGATCAAAGGGCTGGACACGCTGAAGGAGTTGGACAGGCTGAAAGAGTTGGGGTTGAAGAGAGGGCTCCGGGGGGACCTCATAGTAAGTTATCAATACCTGAAGGGGGCCTACAGAAAGGCTGGGATAAGACTTTTAATAAGATATGTGATGGGAAGACTAGAAATAATGGATGTAAATTGGAAGGGAGTAGATTCAGGCTAGATATAAGAAAGAAATTGTTTACAGTGAAGATAGTGAGACACTGAAGCAGGTTTCCCAGAGAGATTGTGGATGCCCTCTCTCGGGAGGTGTTTAAGGCCAGGCTGGACAAGGCACTGAGCAGCCTGATCTAGTGGGAGGTGTCCCTGCCTATGGCAGGGGGGTTGGAACTCGATGATCTTTAAGGTCCCTTCCAACCCAAACTATTCTACGATTCTGTGATTATATAATAGTGTATCTTTAATTTTGTTATTAGGAGGGGTTTTTTATAGTTTCTTTGAAAGGTCTTGAGAGTTGTTTGGAAAATAGTAGGATGAGAAGTCCTTAATAAAGCTTCCAAACTGTAGTTCAGAATCGTGACCCCACATTTAGTAGAAAGGCAGATGGAAGTGTAAATTCTAAGAGATCTGAATTAGATAATTGAAAAGAAAACAGAAAAAGGAAGACTGATTGTTTTATTTGATTTAACTTGTTTTTTGCAGCCTTTTAGGTATCTCAAGTAGTTTTTAGCATTGAAACAGATTTGTTGTAGGTGGCATGGGATTTTTGACTCCTTTTCATTTGAGTAATCAAACTTTCACCACTGCCATGAAATAGATAATCCTGGTTTTTATCAGCTTGTAAAAAAAAAAGTTTCATTTCTTTGGCTTTTTCTTTTATCCTTAACTCCACTAGGCTTTTGTGAAGATGGTTGGAAACAGCGTAGCGGGGCTGGAAGAACGAGTCATAAAGGCAGAAACAGACCTTGGAGCTTTTCCAAACACATTCAAGAAAATCTTGCACTCAATCAGCATGCCATCCTTCCTTAATGTAAGTAAGCTTTTGTTAGCACATGACCAGCTAAGTTGCTCTTGCTTCCCACAGTGGATGATTAAAATAATAAGTTTCTTACACATGAGCGTCAATTTAACTGGAAAACACTTGCATAGTGTAGGAGGATTTTTGCAAAGTTCTCAGACTTAATAAAAAAAACCCCAAAACCTCGAACTTAAAACCCACAAATTCATACGAGAATTTGTGTAACTTTATAAAATGAGGGTGAACATACAAAGAAGTGCTCAGGCAACCACGTAATACATGAGGCTTTATGGTAAAGTATCCCTTATGGTACAAGTAGGAAGGGCCTACTGTTAAAGAATCTTGCTGCATTAACAATACCAGTGCAGAAATGTTAGAGAAAAGGGAATGAAAACCACAGTGTCCAATGTTTTAAAACAAAGGTTGTGTCTGTTCTGAATCTGCACAGTTCAGGAATCACAGATGCACCTTGTTAAGCATGTTTTCCCTCCATTTTCCCCTATTGCTGCATGCAGACTGCTTTTCTGTAAAGGTGCCCTAGTATCTTCTGAAGAGATGCCTTACCTAGCTTTAAACTGGCACCGTGCCCTAGTTTTAAAATAAACTTCTGTTTCAAATAAATTAAAAAGTTAAATAATTTTCAGTACCCTTCATGCTTCTTGGCATTGTGGGCCAATAAACCATATATAAGTACTCCTCCTTGAGTTTTGTCAGCTTCCAGTTTCCTTTTTTTATCTTTTCCTACATGCATTCTCCACTAGCTTGGGTTTTTTGTATGATAACACTGATGAGGATGCCAAAATTAAGTAGCTTTGCAGGGAGGGAAAGGAGGATACTTGTGGCTGTTTGAGGTATTTGTGTTCCTACATATCACAAACATATGTGGCAGCAGAGTCCTCAGTTAGTGAACTTTTCATTCCTTTATTTTCTTTGATGATTTAAGTTTAGAGGTTTATTTTTTTTCTTTTAAAAAGACAAGGCAGTTATTTGTGTTGCTTGTGGGCCTATTATAAAATCAAGCAACTGCAACAGTTGCCTTTTGCATTCAACAGTGTTTTTCCACTTCATTGCTAAAAACACGTGTCAGCCATGGAATTATAGTATTTGCTTTAAAAATGTGAAAGTTCCAGGAAAGTGCTTTCTTTAGTGTTGTATGGGAACACTTTATCAGTTTAGCAGTTTTACCACAAATACTAAGCCTTTGAAAGCATCAGTAAGCTGAACCTGGAGTCACCAGGGGTTTCTTGTTTTGGGCATGGATAGCGATAAAATCAAGCCTCAGAATTTACTGGTGTTAACTGACATTAACTGATTAACTAAAAAGCAGGTCACTACTATGCAGCAGTAATGAAAGTTTCATAGTTTTAATCGAATCAAATCCCCTCAGTGTCTTCCCATTTAAATGTTTCTGTTTCATACAATCATAGAATGGTTTGGGTTGGAAGGGACCTTAAAAATCATCTAGTTCCAACCCCCCTGCCATGGGCAGGGACACCTCCTATTAGACCAGGCTGCTCAATGCCTCATCCAGCCTGGCCTTAAACACTTCCAGGGAGGGAGCATCCACAACCTTTCTGGGCAGCCTGTTCCCATATCTCACCACTCTCACAGTAAAGAACTTCTTTCTTCTATCCAGCCTAAACCTATCCTCTTCCAAGTTGCATCCATAACTCCTAGTTCTGCCATTTTGTGCCCTATTAAAAAGTCCTACCCTGGACTTTCTGTAGGCTCACTTCAAGTATTGATAAGCTACTATAAGGTCTCTCCTGAGCTTTTAAGGAAAGTGTATATTTTATATTTCTCGAAGTATAAGACTTCCAGTATTACTAAGGACATAGTCTGTCTCAAAAGTTATAAATCTCTCCTAATTAGCTGCAGTTCATAAATGTGTACTTGGGCAAATGTGGGTACTGTGCCTGCCTATGAGCTTCCCCAGTGAGTTGAAATTATCCCTTTCTTCCACAGTTGCAAATATAATGCCTCTTAAATCAGTGTCATGAGTTGTACAATAACTGGGACTTCAGTTTCTGTGCTTGCAGGGTGTTTCCTCATAGGGCAGTACAGGACAGAAATAATATTTAAAACAGAACTTGGCTTTCAAAGATTGATTTTACATTTGACAAAATTTTGGATATAGAGAATGTTGGATCTATAAATAGTGTATATTACCAATCTCTGTTTACATTTTGTTATTTCATTACAGCCTGAATGGCAAGTCAAGCTTATTTCAGAGAAATTAATGGTATTATAAAGTTAAAGACAAATATAATTACAGGTCACAAATCAGTGATTTTGCACATGACATATCCAAATTTATATGTACCCTCCTTCATCCAGAGTGTTCAAATATGCAGCTCAACTGAATATTAGAAAAATTCCACTTAGCTGTTTGGTAGATATGCCTAATTACAGACTCTTTTTCGTGTTAGGAAAGCATCCCAAACTCCAAGTATGTAAATTATATTTGGTATGTTTTAAACTTTATTATTGGTGAAAACTTTCTTCATACCAAGCAGGAAAAAAATACCTGAAAAATTATGCATACAGACTAACTGGGAGCTCTGCAAAATTTTTCACCATAACCTTTTCATGAGTGGAAAAGAATTTTTAACAAGTGATTTGAAGCCTTCTGGTTAAGACTGTATAATCTTGCTAACTGTGTTTCCATATGAATTAAATGAGAACACAGACTAGGGTTGACTTAAAAAGAGCAGCTAAGGTGAACTCTGGCTGATGCAGGAAAAGTAAAGGTGTGTGACTTTGGAAGGATGAAAGTTACATTTACATCAACTGGAAAAGATGACCTGCTTGGCTCCTGCAAAGCAGATGTATCTTACGCTTTGTAGGAGTCCATCTGCTCAGGTGATAGAACAGTGGAAGTCAAAGGCTGCTTCTCCTCACTAACATTATGAATGTGTAAGACCCATCTGAGCTATGGTTTAGAATTTGCCTGATTAAGGAGACGTGTCTTTCAAACTCATCTTGTTTTGCATTTTAGCGCTCTAGACTTTGTTTCAAAATTCACTTTTTTAAGAAGGCGACAAATAAACTTATCTAATTTGCAGAAATCATCTTCCTCACGGCAACAGACCCTGTATGAACCTCCAGTCCTCTTCAAGACTGAAGACTATTTCCCATGTCTTAATGAAGCACCTTATTGATGATTTTTACCCTGGGATTTCTACAAATCAGCCAGTATAGAGACAGACAAGTGAACAAAAGAAATTATAACAGCTGCATTTCTCTGCATTATCAATGGCATATTGCCATTCTGATTCTCATTGTCTTCCTTCAGACAGTATTTTCAGGTAATCTTAGTTTGTGCACACTATTTCAAAAGTCTTCCTTAAACACAGTATAAATTTTCTGATTTTTTTGGTGAAGGAACTCAGGCATACTTCTGCATTTTTTTAAAAGGAAACGTTTTTGCTACAAAATTTCTATACAAAGTATCTGCACTGCTGCAAATGTAAATAGCTCTATGATAAGGATATCTTTTTTTTTTCCTCCCTAATTTACTGTTTAAATGGGAAAAAAACCAAACCTGCATGGTTTTGGAACCAGTCGCTGTGGTTTGTACACCACTTTGGGAAGGACTAGGGAAGCACTTGGAAGATCAGTGAAGAGTCAAGGACGTGGCTCAGTGCTTTGTGAACTGGGACTAGATCCTGTGCAAATATTCTACCCCCAGGCACACTGACGTGGGCTTCTAATTATTACAGCATTGTAGTTTTTTATGTGTAATCAGATGACCAGGATATAAATGTGTGTGTAGATATATATTAAAAACTTGCTGTCAAATGTTATGGAAGTTGAGGCAGGGGCTTTCCTAAACTCAGCCTTGGTCAGGCTGTCTGCTTTTCCCTGGCAGCCCTCCATATGGTTACAAGGTCTCCGTAGGATGCTTGCAGTGTGAGCATAGGATCAGTAAACTCATAGCTGTCCAACCCTTCTTGTAAAAGGAATTCTTTCATAAAAGTATCAAACTGCACCTTTGTTTTGGATGTTTTTTGCATGTAGCCTTGTATAATCTAGCAGGTACTAATCATAAAACAACAACCTTACCACTGCTGTCTTGCTGCCTATATAGCTCACTACAAATATTCAAAACTGAAATTGAAGAGGAATAAGAACTGTATTAGGGGAGCAAAACCACATCTGCTGTTTTTGTGTTGCAAGCACAGAAAAAAGTATGCAGTTGTAAAGCAAGAATTATATATGAACAAAACTTTGAATACCATATCTTCTTGTCTTGCAACAGCAGCAGGGACCAAAATCTCAACAGTATCTGAGGCAGCATTTGGTAAGAATTAAAATAAAGATTGTGAAGTCAAAATTAGTAGGTTCTAAAAGCAATTGTAATGTAGAATGTTCCTGAATTTTAACATGAAGTTTAGAGAAATTATTACATGCAAACATACAGAAAGGAACAGACATTTAACTTTGAAGAAGGGCTGCCCCTTGCCCCTCCAAGCCTAATGATCCACATATTGCACTATTTAGATGCTCCACTGCAGTAGCAGTTGTGTTTCAGAGATGTAATACCTTTCATTTTATTCATAAATAGCTCTTGAAGACTTAGGCTTCTCAGTGAAATCTAGTGAAATTTCCTACCTATAACTTAGTGTAACAATGTAAGGCTGCAGCCAAATAAATGCACTAATGCTGACATTTAAAAAAGAAATTAATTTCAGAACACCTTTCTAGCTAAATGAATCAACTGATTAATTGTCATCTTTCCCTTGGCTGTTATATTTAAACAGATATTGTAATTTAAAATATTAAGATTACAAATATCTCAAGAAGAAGATGTTGTAATTAAAAATATTAAAATTAAAATATCTCAAGAAAAAAAATGTTCATTTTAGTAAGAGGAATAATTCACGTGTTCTGAAGAAGACATTACTGTTAAAGAGTTTTATGGAAAATGTCAGATATCTTCAAAGCATGCCACAAACAACAAAGTCATGTAACTCCTGTAAGTTGTATAGCTCCGAAGTAGTATTGTTACTGAAAATAATAGAAGTACAGATGATAAATTAATGGTGGGGTTTGTCAATATACAATCCAGAATAACATGGCGACAGTTCATATGTGTCCTATAGTCTAGAAAAGAAAAAAAAAAAAAAAAGGAATTCTTATAATACTGACAAGATTCTCTCATGAACTCTGCTGTTGAATTTGGATGACCTGGACTATCTGCTTGTTCAGAGCCAGCCTCTCCAAGCAGGAATAGCATTAAGAAAAAAACCCAAGCACTCACACTCTGTGAAGAAAAACTCAACAGAATATTCCTTTCTTTCATTATAGATTCATAGAATGATTTGGGTTGGAAAGGACCTTAAAGATCATCTAGTTCCAAGCCCCCTGCCATGAGCAGGGACACCTCCCACTACCTCATATTAGTGTGTAACTATTAATATCTGTGTTACGGGTTGGGCTGATTATTTACTACTTTTGCCAGCTGCAAAATTAAATCTGAAAATCCATTTGCAGTTATATTTGTATGCTGAGAAAGCTGTACTTGTGTCTTCCTCTGTATGATGCTTATTTCTCTCCTCTTGCATGGGTTGCAAGATAGGACTGGTAACAAAAGTGCTGTGTTACCAGGTATTAACATGAAGAGTTTTTGAGGTAGAAGTGATATGAAGCAAGATGAGTAATGAGATGAGCTGCTGAAGGTTGATAATTACTGTGTATATGAAACAAGCTGGTGTTTACTATTAATGAAAGAGTCTAGAGACAAAAGAGCTGCAAATCTTGTGACACAAAGCAAAAATTTTACAGTTATGGTCACAGAGATAATACTAATAGGTTTTTATATTCTTAAAGTTTTTTCTTGCCTTTTAGGCAAACATCTAATTGAAACTGATCCTTGTGGCTTACTTAAAGATGCTGGTTTCATGTTAGGTGCATATATATATGTAAGAAAAGCTCTGTTGACAAGATGCACTGGATGGACTCAGTGGTTCCCCATTTTTTGTAGTTACTGGAGAAAATTGAATGTGATACTTTACCTGAATATTTAGGCAATGTGATAAGCACATGAAGACTGATGATTGTATTTAATTATTTTTGGACTTGCATGTTTTGTTCTACTCAAACAGTGCTTATGCAGGTACTATAAAGCCTAAAAATATTAGAGAAGGATTTAGCAAGCTGAATTTGGATTCTGTCCTGTGCAGAAACTTTCCAAATACTAAAATACCTGTAGAGAGTGATCCTGAGTGAAACATCTTCTAGAAGGAGAAAGAAGAGCAAAATAGCTTGTATCTGCAACTGTGAAGGTAACTTTGTGTTTGAAAATGGTCAATATTTTAAGGGTCCCTTGCCAAAAAAACCCTCCAACTTTTACACTTCATCAGTTTTGTTAGGAAAAATATCTGAATGTTCACCTACAAAGCAAATCTCATATGGACAGACAGAAACTGTGCTTAGAAAAGCCAAAGTCCCTCTCAGACTTAGCTGTGGTCAAAGAGGATACTTTTTTCCATAATATGGGTTAGTGATCTGACTGGCCACTACAGATCAATCTGTCAGGAAGGAGGAGTCTTCAACTGCTGGAGCTAAGAGCCTTGCAGGATCCTTGCTGGTGCTGCGTGACAGAGGCAGGCTGGGCTGCAGCAGCAGCAAGGTAGAGGCTTTGCTGCTTGTAAATTCTACTTGAAGCCGATGGGTGGTAGTACAGCCTAAAAGTAGATACACAGACTCCAGTTTCAGCTGAGCCCGGAGATTTAGCGAGTTTTCTTTCCCTTCTAGCTCGAGGCTACCTACTCACAAACTTCTAATGCTGGTCACTTTAAGACTTTTACAAAACTGTCAATAGTATTCACTATGATTGATGTCTTAGAATGGTGAATTAACGTGAAAAGAAGTAAAAAGGGAAACCGAATGTGCTGCTGATGGGCAGTACTGAACAAGACTGGTGAGGCACCTGTGGATGCCTAGTTTGAAAAAGAGAAATTGAAATGATGCCTTTGGAATTATACCAGATGAAGTAAACAGTTAAGAAAAATTAAGTATTCTGTCCAAAATCCACATGAAAGATCTGGTTTTGTCACCTTTAATGTTGGCTGTACATTACTTGATGTACTATTAAGTGCAGTTTAAGTAGTAGGAAGAAAGACATTAAAATTACATAAATAGTAATAAAATGTATTTTCTGTCAAATATATGTATAGGAAATGAACTGGATATTTGTGAAGATTCCCTTAAAGGGCTCTGAGTGAAAATACAACAGGAGACATTTTAGTGAGGGGGAGGTGAAGGCACTTGCTCAGCATCAATGAAGAAAGATAACCTTCCAGTTCAGTTTATCATCTCCCAGTGTTCAGAAACTGTAGATTTCTTGTGAATAATTTGGTGCCTACATTATTTAAAAATAAATTAATTGCCATCTGTTTCTTACAGGTGACACTGTCAGGATTTTCTTTACAAGCAAGTTGTCTAGAAAGCAACTTTTTTTAAAAAAAAAAGCAATACCTGAAATTTCCACAGTCCCAGGACATTAAAAGTGTGAGCTGACACTGAGTAATTTCCCTTTCCATGGTTGCTGAAGAATCACAGAATCACAGAATGCTTTGGGTTGGAAAAGACCTTAAATACCATCTAATTCCAATCCCCCTTTTGTGGGCAGGGACACCTCCCACTAGATCGGGTTGCTCAAAGCTTGGTTCTTTCACATATGAGGCTCCCATGCCCTTGTTGCCTTTCTCTGATCTTTTTCCCCTTCTGGTGTATTGTTTTGAGACAAAGAAACCAGGACTGTCCATGAAATTTGAGGCACAAGCAAATTAGAGATTTCAGAAGTATCACACTTGCTGCCTTCTGTTTCTTTAGTTATTTCCATTATCTGACACGATTTTTCTGTCTTCTAAGCATTTAAGCTAATGTTTTCAGATCTTATCATAATTGTGTGATCTCATTCATGAATAACTGCTAAGATCTGCTTTATGACTCATAAAGTGGTTTATTTACATGGATATTTTAATGTAATGGCTAAATATGCATCTGTTAAGCAGGAGATGCTTCCATTTAGTGGGGTGATGGTTTTGATAAAACGAAAGTTCCTGCCTATGTGGATCTGGTATAAAAAGTAGCAGACTGCAGGGCTATGTACAAGAAGGCAAAACCCCAGATGCTGTGGAGTCAGGGGATTTAGGTATGAACGTTCATCTCCTGGAGATCAGCAGCTGGTCCAGTCATCTGACTCCCATGTGAATTTCCTTATCATTGCCACTGAGCAGTGGTCTGGGAAAAACGGTGTTTAACCTCAGCCTGAGATACTGTGCTGAAGCAGAGAGCCTGTGAGCTGTCCTAATACCCTGCACCAGGTTCATCCCACTGCAGCCTTGGAGTAGAAAGGTATAACTTAGTACCACTGACAGGAACTCTCTTCTTTGGAATGCCCTCAGATCCTTTTTTGTAACAGAAGTCATTCCAGCTACCCCCTACTCCCTCTTCACCTGTTATCAGGGGTGACCTCATAGTGACTTATCAATACCTGAAGGGGGCCTACAGAAAGGCAGGAGTAGGATTTTTTAATAAGATATGTGATGGGAGGACTAAAAATAATGGATGCGAATTGGAAGGGGATAGATTCAGACTAGACATAAGAAAGAAATTCTTTATGGTGAGGGTGGTGTAACNTTAAGACTTTTACAAAACTGTCAATAGTATTCACTATGATTGATGTCTTAGAATGGTGAATTAACGTGAAAAGAAGTAAAAAGGGAAACCGAATGTGCTGCTGATGGGCAGTACTGAACAAGACTGGTGAGGCACCTGTGGATGCCTAGTTTGAAAAAGAGAAATTGAAATGATGCCTTTGGAATTATACCAGATGAAGCAAACAGTTAAGAAAAATTAAGTATTCTGTCCAAAATCCACATGAAAGATCTGGTTTTGTCACCTTTAATGTTGGCTGTACATTACTTGATGTACTATTAAGTGCAGTTTAAGTAGTAGGAAGAAAGACATTAAAATTACATAAATAGTAATAAAATGTATTTTCTGTCAAATATATGTATAGGAAATGAACTGGATATTTGTGAAGATTCCCTTAAAGGGCTCTGAGTGAAAATACAACAGGAGACATTTTAGTGAGGGGGAGGTGAAGGCACTTGCTCAGCATCAATGAAGAAAGATAACCTTCCAGTTCAGTT
Source organism: Turnix velox (assembly GCA_013400935.1). Classification (NCBI taxonomy): domain Eukaryota; kingdom Metazoa; phylum Chordata; class Aves; order Charadriiformes; family Turnicidae; genus Turnix; species Turnix velox. The sequence goes on from VZTY01020724.1 coordinate 159,010, forward strand.
TATCATCTCCCAGTGTTCAGAAACTGTAGATTTCTTGTGAATAATTTGGTGCCTACATTATTTAAAAATAAATTAATTGCCATCTGTTTCTTACAGGTGACACTGTCAGGATTTTCTTTACAAGCAAGTTGTCTAGAAAGCAACTTTTTTTAAAAAAAAAAGCAATACCTGAAATTTCCACAGTCCCAGGACATTAAAAGTGTGAGCTGACATTGAGTAATTTCCCTTTCCATGGTTGCTGAAGAATCACAGAATCACAGAATGCTTTGGGTTGGAAAAGACCTTAAATATCATCTAATTCCAATCCCCCTTTTGTGGGCAGGGACACCTCCCACTAGATCGGGTTGCTCAAAGCTTGGTTCTTTCACATATGAGGCTCCCATGCCCTTGTTGCCTTTCTCTGATCTTTTTCCCCTTCTGGTGTATTGTTTTGAGACAAAGAAACCAGGACTGTCCATGAAATTTGAGGCACAAGCAAATTAGAGATTTCAGAAGTATCACACTTGCTGCCTTCTGTTTCTTTAGTTATTTCCATTATCTGACACGATTTTTCTGTCTTCTAAGCATTTAAGCTAATGTTTTCAGATCTTATCATAATTGTGTGATCTCATTCATGAATAACTGCTAAGATCTGCTTTATGACTCATAAAGTGGTTTATTTACATGGATATTTTAATGTAATGGCTAAATATGCATCTGTTAAGCAGGAGATGCTTCCATTTAGTGGGGTGATGGTTTTGATAAAACGAAAGTTCCTGCCTATGTGGATCTGGTATAAAAAGTAGCAGACTGCAGGGCTATGTACAAGAAGGCAAAACCCCAGATGCTGTGGAGTCAGGGGATTTAGGTATGAACGTTCATCTCCTGGAGATCAGCAGCTGGTCCAGTCATCTGACTCCCATGTGAATTTCCTTATCATTGCCACTGAGCAGTGGTCTGGGAAAAACGGTGTTTAACCTCAGCCTGAGACACTGTGCTGAAGCAGAGAGCCTGTGAGCTGTCCTAATACCCTGCACCAGGTTCATCCCACTGCAGCCTTGGAGTAGAAAGGTATAACTTAGTACCACTGACAGGAACTCTCTTCTTTGGAATGCCCTCAGATCCTTTTTTGTAACAGAAGTCATTCCAGCTACCCCCTACTCCCTCTTCACCTGTTATCAGGGGTGACCTCATAGTGACTTATCAATACCTGAAGGGGGCCTACAGAAAGGCAGGAGTAGGATTTTTTAATAAGATATGTGATGGGAGGACTAAAAATAATGGATGCGAATTGGAAGGGGATAGATTCAGACTAGACATAAGAAAGAAATTCTTTATGGTGAGGGTGGTGTAACACTGGAACAGGTTGTTCAGAGAGGTTTTGGATGCCCCCTCTCTGGAGGTGTTTAAAGGCACTGAGCACCCTGATCTAGTGGGAGGCGTTCCTGCTCATGGCAGGGGGGGTGGAACTCAATGATCTCTAAGGTCCCTTCCAACCCAAACTATTTTATGATTCTGTGATCCTTCTGTACCCTGAGGCTGAGCTGCCCTTCACAGATCTAGGGACTCCACATCTTTCTCCATGGCAGGGTACAGAGAAAGCACCTTGATGATCTGGGTGGGAAGTGACATTTATGGAACTTCCTGGATAGACCTAATTGAGAGCAACCATGCTAAGGGCTTTCCTTGGGTCCTTTCCTGAAGCTAGAACCCT
>VZTY01020725.1:0-11412 GCA_013400935.1 Turnix velox
TCTGCAGGTTTTGGGATGAGCAGCAGCTCTGCAGGTTTTGGGATGCAGGTGCCAAGCACTGCTGCAGGAAGATTCCAGAACATTGGTGCCACCCATTTCCCCCTCACCCCACTCTGCCACTGGAGTCCCCCCCCCAGAGCATCCACTTCTCAGTAGGGGAATGAGCAAAGTCATCTCAGTGGACTCTGGTGGGGATGGGGGAGGGATGGATGACAACCTAAAGCTTCTCAAGAGGAGCTCCTCGTGCTTCCAAGGTGTAGCTTAGTGTGGTCAGCCTTGAGGAGCCACCAGGAAGTGTCACCTCTGGTGAAGTGGCTTTAAATATGGCTTTAAATGGCTGCAACCTGGGAGAAGTTTAGGGCAGCAGAAGCTATCAGTGGTGCTATGGCAGAAGGGGGGGTTGCCTGATATGGGATGGATCATTTTGGATCCATAAATCACCCCTTTTTTTGTTCAGTGGCTTCATTTTGGGGTTCTGACATGAGGCATTGAGCAACCTGGTGTAGGGAGGTGTCCCTGCCCATGGAACTAGATGATCTTGAAGGTCCCTTCCAACCCAAACCATTCTATGATTCTATGATGTTCCTCCCTTTAACAAGCTCCGACCTCCCCACTTTTGAGCACCAGCTGAGCTTTGTCCTGAAGGATGAGTTCTTTTGGGCTTCCTAAAAATGTCCCTAAAATCATCTGAGAGGGGTGACCCTGCTCAGAGGGAGGAGAGGACAAGGGAGGGTTTGAGGAGAGCTTGATTCCAAACACCACTTGCATGTCCTACCACTTGTCCTTAGCAAGGAGTTATCACCTGAAGGTGTGAAGTACATGGTGTAAAGAATCCTACAATGGTTTGGGTTGGAAGGGACCTTCAAGATCATCTTGTTCCAATCCCCTGCCATGGGCAGGGACATCTCCCACCACACCAGGTTGCTCAATGTCTCCTCCAGCCTGGCCTTAAACACCGCCAAGGAGGGGTCGTGCATTTTTATCTTATTTTTTTAATCTTCTTTTATCTTTTTATCTTCTTTTTTTTATTTTTAATTTTTTTTAATTCTTCCTCCATGTTTCTATTAGTGAGAAGGAAATAGTTTCCTCATGGAGGTGTCTTTCAGGGGTTTCTTCCATCTTCTTGTGCTCCATCTCTAACATCAAGTGGTTAAAATACCAAGAACATTCCTCCTTGAAGCTGCCACTCACAAAACCCTCTTTCAAATCAGAGCAAAAGCATCATTAACCAAAACCTGGCTTATGTTTGGGGTAGGGGGGAGGTGTTTGGTGGCCAAAAGTCCCAAAGATGACAAATAACATCTTCATCAATCCCTGGATCTTGCAGGTTCCTCCACCATGGTTGCCCACTTGCCGTTGCTGCCTGCAGCTCGGCGGGACGTGTAAGTACAAGAGATTTTCCTATAATTTTTTTTTTTCTCTGTGGATTTTTGGTAGATGAATGAATTCTTCCCCCTCCTTCACACACTTTTTTCCCCTTCCCTTTCCCCCCCCCCTTCCTCACCTGAGCTCGGGTTGATTGCGACAAAGGGGGGAGCAAAGAATATTGCAGATGTTTTTCCTTGGGAGGCATCATGGGTAGCATCTGAAAGACTCTGCTTTTCAAAAGACTCCGCTTTTCATACCCCCCCACGAATAAAATATGATTAAATAGGAAAGGGTTCACCTATATTTCCATTTGCCTATTTTTCCATCACCTATTCCCCATGAAAGAATTAGATAAATTCCAAAAAATTCAAGGTTATGGCCTTTCTGGAGCCAGAAGGTGGGTGTCCCAAGGATTTCATTAATGCCACTCAAAAATCAACATCTAGATGAAAAACACAGGGCATGAGTGAGGTGCAACAACAGATACAAATTATTCCACCTCAATGGGGTTTTTAATGGGGTTTTTAATGTAATAAGAATATAAAGTGTCTCAGCAGCATGAAAAGTGCTCATTCAGAAGGGTAGAGGTGGCCATATTTCACCTCATGTTCATTAATTTTGGGTTCATAGGATTTTATCAAACACACACTGGGAAATATTATGGAAGAAGTAAAGATTCCCCTTCATTTTCTCGTATTTTACCTTGAAAAGAAGTCCATATTTCTGGAAAAACTCCCAAGTGCTGCATGATGGCTATGTGGAAAAATAGGTTTTAAGATGTTGTGGAGGGGGAGAAATTATGGATGTTTAAAAGGTTGGTTTTAGGAATAAAAAGGAGGGGGAATTGATCCTACATGCCCCATATGCTTATTTTCCCTATAATTCCCTGCCTAAATGATGCTCCATTTTTAACTTGTGTTGACAGACTTCTGTTGACTTGAATTTTAAAAGATAGATGTTTCTTTTTCACTAAACCAAGTGTCCATAGTAAGAGGATGGTGTTTCTTAGGGTTGTTTTCAAAACAGGGAATATTTTCTGTAGTGCAATCGTGTCCTTGGGTGCTTTTCCCCATACAAAGAGTATCAGGGATGGGAAGAATTGATCTTTGAGCCCATCCTGTGTGCTTGCTATTTAATTCTAAGTTATTTCTACCAATTCACCCCAATAGTGATTAAACAAAGGTGTTCTTTGAGAAAAAAGCATCTTTCTTTAGGAATCAGCTGCTCAAATTCCCCAAATTTGTGGAAAACCTTATAATTTGGGTTTCCTAAAGATGTGGTGACCACCACCAGAAGTGTCAATGCCTTCCCAGGGTGCAAGGAGAGGAAGAAATAATATTTCTTTTATTTTATCTGGTACATTTAATACCTCACAAGCAGATAGAGCAAGGTTGGCTTGAAAAAGATACGTGGAGGGGGAGAAAAAAACCAAACCAAATCGTCATTCTCAAAATATTTCTAGGGAAAATAAGTTGCCTAGATTTTTTTTTCTTTTTTGCGGGGGAGAGGGTGCTTTGGAACAGGGCTATTTTTATTTCTTCTAGCAACCCTTCATCTCTCAAGAGCTGCTGGTGGTAATTCTTCATTTCTCAAGACCTGGTTTTGAAGAAACCAAGGCAAGAGAAGGGGGGAGAGGTGAGATGTTGCAGGAAAAAGGTCGGGGTGATCCCGCTCTTTCGTTGTTTTATTCAGAGAATTTGGGGGGTTTCTGTGGTTTGTTTTTTTTTCTTCTCCTCCTGTTTGATTATTTGGGAGGGGAAGAAGAGAGAGGGATGTTGGTTTTGTTTTTTTTTTTATTTAATTAGAGCATTGCAGCCTAATGGAGTGAGAAGATGACAAATCTCCGCTGGCTGGGTGGGGCACACAATGCAGTGCTAACTGCAAAGCCTTTTGTCTCATAAAAAAAAAAAAAACAACAAAACCCTCAGAAACAAAGTGATTGTCTGGCAGCCAGCATCCTGCCTGACCTTTCTCCCCAATCAACTTAATGAATGTTATCTTTGGGATTTTTTTTTTTTTTTTTGGGAGGCTTGGTTGCTTCGGGTTCCTCTCTTTTCAGAGTTTGGAAGATGATTTTGGGAAGATTTAGTCCTCCCTGAAATTATTAAAGCCTCCAGCAAAAGGAAAACCAATGAAACTACTTTGCCTGAACTATTTTGGGGGGTTTTGGTTAAGGGTTTTTTTTTTTTCAGTGCAATGAATTCACCTCACAGGTTCTGCTGGGAAATACGGATCTTGCCGTTCCCTAAGCTGGGCTTTAAGTCTCCTGTATTAGCAAATAGTTGGAATTACTAGGTAATTCCAGGAAAACCTAGTGCATTATGTCAAGTTAAATGTAGGCATTGTTTAAAAACCTTATTTTAATGAGATAAGGCAATTCTTGTTAGGAAAAATTTATTTGAGCTTTTTTTTTTTAAGTGCTGAAAACGCTGCGTGATTATTGAAGAATTTGGAGAATTTAGGGGAGCAGGATAAATATAGGTGGCTGGTTTAGGGTTTTTTTATTAATAGAATGTAAAATCAAAACCAAATAATTCCAGATATGTCTAAGCAGCTATTTATGTTTGGCTAAATGAGGATGAACTTGTGTCAGGGTTTTAGGAAGCCTGAATCAAATTGTGTTGTACAAAAAGGTCTGATTGTTGTGATCATCAACTCAGTCTGAGCACCTTAGAAATAATAAAAAACCTAATATTTTAGTCCATTAGAGGCTTAGTTGTTTCCTTTGAACACAATCAAGTAGGCTTTTTTATAAATTAATGCTATTTTTTTAAATGCTGGGTGACACCATCACCACCCAAATGCATAATTCTCCCCGGATTCACACTTTGGTGTGGAGAAAACCAGTTGGATTTGCACTTAGGGGGGGAATAAAATGGTGGTTTTCTCATCTCTGGATAGAAAAACTGATGAAGGTGATGCCTTAATGCCAGTGTTTTGTCAAGAAAAACATACAGGATGAAGTGTCATCATGAAATTAGGCAAACTTTAAAACAAGCAGAGAATATTTTGATACCTGGATGTTGTAATGGATTCAGATTTAATAGGACACACTCAGATTTATATGTAATATTATAGATAAAATATTTAAGACCAGGATGGATGAGGCATTGAGCAACCTGGTGGAGTGGGAAGTGCCCCTGCCCACGGCAGGGGGTTGAAATTAGATGATTTTTGAGGTCCCTTCAACCCAAACTATTCTATGAATAGGTAGAAGAGGAGGGGAAATAAAGTGTTATCCAGCTTTTTTTTTCTTAATCTTCCTCTTAGTTCCCTTCCAACTCAAACCATTCTATGAATAGGCAGAAGAGGAGGGGAAATAAAAAGTTACCCATGAACTGGGCTGTTTTTTCTTAAGCTTCCTCTAGGGTATTCAACCCCAAGATGAAAAAGTGCAAATGTTTATCATTTGTGGGTTATTGATCTAGATGAGGAGGAAACAAGTGAAAAAAAAAAAATCAACCTTTTAAATAGAACTTTAAAAATTAATCTCCAGCCACTTTGAAACCTTGTAATCAGTGTAAATGGGAGGGGTGGAGGGGAACAAGGGGAAGGGATAAGGGGAATTTTTATGGGAGCAGAGCACACCTTCTACTTCTTCACCTTCCTATAAGGAGGTTGGGGTCATGATGGAGAAGGTAAAGCCAGGATCTGAATTTAGTGGGTTTATTTAGTGGGTTTCAAATCAACTGGTGGCTCTTGTGAATGACAGGGGGTATTTCTGCAAATCAGGGTGTTGTGGCAGTGCTGTGCAGGAGCAGCAGGCCCATTTGCCAAGCTGTTTGTCACACTTGTCATTTTTATGATAATGGGGCTTATATGGAAATATTCCTGCCATGCATCTAAAGGGAAGACAAATGGCAGCGTTTACGGGAAGTGGCAGAGGATGCTGCAACGTCTGTGGTGGGGAGGAGAGGGCTGGTGTCCTGTCATTTCTCCCTCAACCCCCTTCCTAAAGAGGGACTGGCATTATTTTGGGTAAATCTGGTCCAAGTTACATTGGGCTAAAGTAGAGATTAACAAAATAGGGCCCTTAACCTGGTTAAGGACTCTGGCTCCTGCCCCGAGGTAATTAATGAATATGGTTTTCTTCCCTCACAGTGGGAAAAATTAGTCCTTTTTTGACTGCTTTCCTCAAGGTGAAATAAATTAGAATTAGGAGCATTTTGGAAGGAGTTGGGCTTTTCTGACAAGCCAAGAGGCTTGGATGCTGTTGCTCTATTTCAGCAGGAGGACTTGATCCCATTGCAGTATTTTTTTATTTAAGGAGAATAAGCAATAGTGGCAAGATAAAAAGCTAGTGGTGACCTCTTTGGCTGGTGGGAAGCAGCAATTTCTCCTGTTTGTCCTCTGGAATGGATGTTGTCCTCAGTGATTCAGCAATTGGACTGCTTATTTCTGTGTAAATTTGGAGTTGAGCTTGTCATAAAGCATGAGAGGGGAAAACACCCAACAAGGAGGGCAGAATTAAGGAAAAAAATGAAAATTCTCCTTTTTTTTTCCCTCATTGTGAAAGACTTTGCTTTCCCTGATGAATGAGTTTTATTTCTCCACCTTCCCTACTAAGGGGCAGTGTATGGAGGGGTGCATTGAATCATAGAATGGTTTGGGTTAGAAGGGACCTTAAAAATCATCCAGTTCCAACCTCCCTGCCATGGGCAGGTACACCTCCCACTACACCAGGTTGTTCAATACCTCATCCAGCCTGGCCTTAAACACCTCCAGGTACTGAGGGGGCATCCACAACCTCTCTGGGCAACCTCTTCCAGTGTCTCACCACCCTCATAGGAAAGAACTTCTTTCCTATCTCCAGACTAAATCTCCCCTCTTTCAATTTACATCCATTACTCCTAGTCCTGCCATCCTGTACCCTATTCAAAAGTCCTACCCCAGCTTTTCTGTAGCCCCCTTCAGGTATTGAGAAGCTCCTATGAGGTCATCCCTGAGCCTTCTCCAGGCTGAACAACCCCAGCTCCTTCAGCCTGTCTTCATAAGAGAGGTAATCCAGCCATCTCATCATCTTCATGGCCCTCCTCTGGACCATCTCGAACAGCTTAGAGAATGATACAAGTTCTAATTGTAGGAAGGTGCAAAGCTGGACCTAAGTTCCTCAGTGTGATGATGGACCACATGGAGACATGGTGATGGACAGGTCTGGCTGAGATTTTGACTGCTCTTTGCTCTGGTCAAATTCAGTGTTCATCTTGGAGATAGCAAGAAATAGATTATTTTAAGGACCTGGTGAAGCATAGCTTTGCATGAACGTGGGATGTCACTTAGAATCATAGAATGGTTTGGGTTAGAAGGAACCTCCAAGATCATCTAGTTCCACCCCCTCTGACATGGGCAGGGACACCTCCCACTGCACCAGGTTGCTCAATGCCTCATCCAGCCTGGCCTTAAACACCTCCAGGGATTTAGGGGGCATCCACAACCTCAGAGTGCTTCTGAAGACAAACCTAGTCTAGATTAAGGCTGCAACTGAAAAAAAGGTCATAAGCTATTATTCTAGTTAACTACCAAGGTAATGATGCCATTGCTTTTGGAAAGGAAAATGGCTGCATCCATCACAGAATGTCAGGGATTGGAATAGACCTGGAGAGATCATCAAGTCCAGTCCCTCTGCTGGAGCAGGAACACCCAGATCAGGTCACACGGGAAGGTGTCCAGATGGGGTTTGAATGTCTCCAGAGATGGAGACCCCACACCCTCTCTGGGCAGCCTGGGACACTCTTCTCTCGCCCTCACCCTGACAAGGTTTTTTCTCTTATTTCTGAGGATCCTCCTGTGTTCCAGCTTGCACCCATTGCCCCTTGTCCTTTCATAGGAAGTTAGTGAGAAGAACCTGGCTCCATCCTCCTGACACTCACCCTTTCCATATTTATAGACATGAATGAGGTCCCCCCTCATTCTCCTCTTCTCAAAGAGACCCAACTTTTTCATCCTTTCAGAAGGGAGATGCTCCAATCCCTTCATCATCTTCATGTCTCTGTGCTTGCAGCAGCAGGAACTCTGCCTCAGATGCTTCATGGTGCCACCAGCTGAGAGCCCTTGGCTTTATGATGCTCCTTGCACTTTGGCATCCTTGAGCAGCTCTGTTAGCACAAGCTCAGGGTTTTCTCTCAGCTTGCTGGCATGCTGCAGCCTCCCATCCTCAGCTGCTTGACTCATTGAGACCTCTTCAAACAAACCTTCACAAGGCTGAGAGACAAAAAGGGCAGCCAGGGGAAACAGGGCTTTGGCTGCAATGGTGTGGTGGCTGCATATCCCCTTCTCCTTGGCTCTCTCTCTTCTTCTGGACCCTGACAGCATCCAAAAAGGCATCAGATGAGGGGCTCTTACCATTTGCGTTCCAATTCAGAGGGAGGTGACTTTGCAGAACTGGATTATTCTAGAGTAAAAAAAGACAAGATGTATCTAGCAGGAGGGATTTAGGCTGGAGAGAAAGAAGAATTTCTTCAGAGTGAGGGTGGTGAGACCCTGGAAGAGGTTGCCCAGAGAGGTTGTGGATGCCCCCTCAATCCCTGGAGGTGCTTAATGAAAGGGTGGATGAAGCATTGAGCAACCTGGTGTAGTGGGAGGTGTCCCAGCCCATGGAAGTGGTTGGAACTAGATGATCTTTATGGTTCCTTCCAACCCAAACCATTCTATGATTCTAAGTGACATCCCTTCAAGCAAAAAAAAAAACCCCTCAGAGAAGATATTTGCCCTCTTATTTTTTCTCCATTATTTTATTGCTGCTGCAAGCTAGGAAAGATGATGAAAGCTGATTCCAGAGGTACAGCTTCATCAGGGATTCTCTAGCTAGGATGTAAAATAATAACAAAAAAAATTAAAGAAAAAATAAATTAATTTTAAAAAAAAACCAAACACAACTAGCAACAACAAAAAAAAAAGACAGGATAACAGAAAACTACATTTTCTTTCAGAGCTTTCCCTTTAAAAGTTAGAGGCACAGCCTGGTGACTAACTCTGGGATTGAAGGCTGGCCACGCAGGGACTTGAGACAGCTCAATCTGTCACAGATGCCAAGGCTGACCTTGGATACAGAGATAAGCTTCCCTCTAGCACTGCTTTTCTGGCAAGGAATTGGTTGAGCTGGTGGAAATGACAATTATCAACTTCTCCCAGGCTGCTGGGGAGGTCTAATGTTTGTGGAAATGTTTGTAGAAGTCCTTTAGGAGGAGGTACAGTGCACTCCTGGCTGGTTTTTCTGCTTTGTAACCCCCTTCTTGGATGGGGGGAGAGGCTGGTTAGAACCTCCATTTCTTCAACCCTGCTCTCCATGGAGATGAGGATGACTGTTGAATAAAAGAAGCTGATCCCCAGCTGAAATAAGGAGTTTATGGGGCTGGATGTAGGAAAAGAAGTGGGGTTTTGTCCTTGTTTTAGAGGATGCAGGAAAAGAAGGAGGGTTTGTCCTTGTTTTAGACAAAAGTGATGACTACTATGGGTCACCATAGGTCTTTCAAAAGATGGGGATGACTTTGTTGAATAAAAGAAGCTGATCCCCAGCTGGCCCAGCTGAAATAAGGAGTTTATGGGGCTGGATGTAGGAAAAGAAGGGGGGGGTTGTCCTTATTTTAGGCAAAAGTAATGCTACTATCTATAGGAGTGAGTGAGAAGCACTTGGGTACTCCTTCAAATGAAGCTTGGAGACTGCTTGGAGCTGAGCAGGCAGAGCATGGATGGGATTTAGAGCTGAGAGTGATGTGTCCTCTACTCTCCATGGTGTGCTCAGCACATCTGCCTGAGGCTTTCACCACTGGACAGCATCACTTGCTGGATTCTGGAGGCTGTCATTCATCATCATTGTCTCCAACTGTAAAAAAGGCAGCCCAGTGCTCCCAACAAAGCCATGGGAGAATTGGATGTGGTGCAGAAGCAGCTTGTTAAGGGTTGGAAGGGCTTAAAAAAAAAAAAAAAAGTAGGAATGTGACTTCAAAGAAAAAAATAGATTGGGAGGAAGGGAGAGAGCCCTAAAGACCTACAGCAGCATCTTTACAGGGGCTTGGAGAAAATTTGCAGCCCAGAAGCCAACCCAATCCTGGGCTGCATGAAGAGAAGTGTGACCAGCAGGTCACAAGAGGTGATTTTGCCCCTCTACTGGACTCTGGTGAGACCCCACCTGGAGTTACTGTGTCCAGTTCTGGAGCCCTCAACAGAAGGACATTGAGCTGTTGGAGTGGGACAAAGGAGGGACACAAAGATGATGAAAAGGCTGGAGCAACTCTTTTATGAGGACAGGCTGAAGGAGTTGGGGCTGTTCAGNCTGGATGATGCACTGGGCAACCTGGTGTAGAGGGAGGTGTATATAGAAGTAAAAACGCGGTTGCTCTCTTTGCACCTTCATAGCCCTCCTCTGGACCTGCTCCAACAGCTCTATGTCCTTCTTATGTTGAGGGCTCCAGAACTGAAAATCCAACAGCATTAGGAAGACAGGTTGAAGTCCACAGGAAAGTCCAGCAAACCCATCATCAACCAGAGTGTGAAGGGGCATCTAGGAGTGTGTGATGTGGGCAAGTGCATCAGCAAAAAAGCCTCTGCTGCCATCAGGGACTGACCTGCACTGCCCTAGTGATACCTGCAAGTTGGCCTATCACTTCCAGGAGCTGTGGGAGAGCAGCCACAGCTGTCCATCATGCCTTAAACCATTGCAAAGCCTGATAAAACCTGTGGTGACCTCTCAGAGAGCTGGAGTGAAAGTTCCTCCTCCTGTACTGCACTGCTTCCCCCACCAAGGTGCCTTCAAAGCCACCAATCTGCTGGGAAATGTGTTTGGAGTTTTTCCTATTGACTTTCAGCTCCTTTATCATCACATCAGCATCACATAATCTGCTGCCCTCGTGGTTCTCAGTTGGCCATCTCATCTCAGTGACTTCTTCCCCTCATGGCTCACCTCATCCTTGTCCTTCTCCCCTGCAGCAGGTCCAGGTGACATGGCAGGCTGGCATCTCAAATGCAGTGGGGCCATGAATAATGGTTGGCAGAAGGTCTCACATCTTTAATGTGTCCCAAAAAGAGGTGCAGAGGCCTTTTGAGGCTCCTCAGGAGCAGGGATTTTGAAAAACCTGCACCCAATGAACACCTATGGCAGGAGGAGATGCTGAAAGCTCCTGTAGGTATCTCCACCCACACCATCATTTCAAAATAATAATAATTCAGCAATAGGTAGTCTAATGAGCCCTAGAATATACAGATTTTGGGTTTTTTTCTAAAGTTGGTTCTGTGATAACAGTTTAGAGATGGTTTTTGTCAGAGTTGGACTTGATGATCTGTAAGGCCCTTCCAACCTAGGGCAAATCCATGATTCCAATCCTGGGAGAAAGGAGTTGGGGTTGTTGAACCTGGAGAAGAGAAGGTTCAGGTGGGTCCTCAGAGTGACTTATCAAGACCTGAAGGGGGCTTCAGAAAGGCAGGGGTAGGACTTTTTAATAGGATATGTGACAGAAGGACTAGAAATAATGGATGCAAATTGGAAGAGGGGAGATTTAGGCTGGAGAGAAGAAAGAAATTCCTTCCTGTGAGGGTGGTGAGACCCTGGAATAGGTTGCCCAGAGAGGTTGTGGATGCCCCCTCAATCCCTGGAGGTGTTTAAGGCTTCTCAATACCTGAAGGGGGCTACAGAAAGGCTGAGGTAGGACTTTTTAATAGGAAATGTGGTGGCTAGAGTAGGATGTAAATTGGAAGAGCCAAGATTCAGGCTGGATGTAAGAAAGAAATCCTTTAGGGTGAGAGTTGGTGAGACCCTGGTTAATCAAGAATCACATGATCAAAAAGTTCAAAGGGGTTTTGTTTGGGTGCTTTTTTTTTTTTTCTGCATCTCCAAGGTTGAAATGGCAACAGTTTCTTTGTGCTGTTTGACGTAAAATCTGGCCAAAGCCTGTGATCACCAAGGCTTCCCCTTCTCTGCTGAATGATAACGTGTCAAACACCAAGGAAAAGCTGAACAAAAGCTCTTTTCAAAGAAAACAAAAGAAGGCCTCCTCCAAACCTCATGACGTGGCTGGTTCTTAAACTATTTTGCCCCCTTGGGCTGGGATC
>VZTY01020728.1:0-15784 GCA_013400935.1 Turnix velox
TAATTTTGTCAAAATGGTAACAGACATCCATTCTCAAAGCAAAGTAATTCAGGGGCGATTGAGAAATGCACCAACTCTTGCAAAGGAACTCTGCATTTCCAAAGCAGTACTTCATAAAAATTACAATTTAAAGACAAATTTCATACATACAGCTGTCAAGCTAGCTGTTTTCTGGCAGTTTAGACACTAGCCCATGTATCATTTCTGGTTCTTTGCTCTCATCTTTCATGTATCATTAAAGCTGCCAAAAATAAGCACAGGGTAACCGACAGGTACGAGATGTCCTCAAATGGAAAGCTAAAGGCAGTAACTCCAGTGTAAAAATATTCTTCTAGTCTAACACGAGAGGAGACATATAATGGAGAGAAGTTACATACCTTGTCCCCAGGCAAACCAGGATTTGGAATTTGCCATCCTTCCCAATGTTCCTTGGAGCTGTATTGATGGCATTCACATAATGACAGAAGGTTTTGCACGAAGATCTTTGAAGCAAAAGGGCCTCCTCGTTGTCTCCAATCTGGTCGCTGGTTTCAAAATAAGCAACAGCTTTCTCTGTGGTAGGCAGAAAATATTGTGACATAGAGTTACACAAGGGAATCCCTAAAAAAGGGAACCTATTGAGAGCTACTGCACAGTTTATATATGGATTACTCACTCCAAAGACCACATGTAGGAGGTGATCTCCACCTCTGCTACATCAGCAGACTGGCTGATGTCTAGTACAGTTAGGAAACCTCAAGAAGCCACACTGGAGTGCCTATCAATGCTTTCATTGGAAGTGATACTATCAGCTTTGATTTTTCACCTTTTCTGAGTAAGCACTTAGCCCCAGGCCAAGTATCTCAACTTAAGAGCATGTTTTAAGGGAGTAAGTACACCTTAAGTTACCACAACACGAGCCTACAGATAAGCATCACCAAAAGAGCAGATTAGGAGAGCTTTCGTAAACAACTAGACATCTAAACCTTTTACTCCCTGACCTTTCCCAACTCTCTCCCTCACACTGAGTGCTACTTCTCCTTACTGGGTAGAAAAGTAGTGGTTTGAACATTTGTCTAGGAATTTGCTCTTAAATTTCTGCATAGATTCACATTCATCCTTTAATATAGAATCATAGAATCATAGAATAGTTTGGGTTGGAAGGGACCTTAGAGATCATCGAGTTCCAACCCCCCCACCATAATAGAGTTTACTACATCTCAAAGGATCAAAGAATTCAGTTGGAAGGGACCTTCAAAGGCCATCTAGCCCAGAGGCCCTGCAACCAGCAGGGGCTCATCTTCCATGGTGTTTCTCACCACTCTAAGCAACCTGGAGCAGGTGGTGGGCAGGAAGGAATGGCACCTTAGCTGACAAGAACTGGAGGTGTGCATGCAAATAGCTGTTTTGCCCTAATCTTTCTCCTCCTTCTGCTTCCATTTCACATTGCAGCTTACCTATGAAATCCCAGATGAAGACATTCTTGTGAAAAATACGAGCTGATTTGAAGCCGTGGTGGAAGACCTGCTCCAGTGCTGCCACCAAACCGTTCTCTCCACACAACAGAATGGTAAGGCTCCCCCTCTGTGGGAAAGGGGGAATGTGTAAGCACAGCAAACCTTCTTTGTATGCCAGAAGCTTCAAATCTAAAGGTATCTACTCATACTTTGGTTCCATTTCTGTTTATGAAAATATTGACATGCATTGTAATGTTGTAAAACTAGGCAAGTAATGAAAAGTAGGGAGTACCTCTTTTTCTGGCTTGTGAAAGTGTTTCACTATATTGTTCACGGCTTCCCCGATTCCCTCTTGGATTTGTCCTGCATTAGGCTCTGTAAAATGATGGAGAGCAGACCAGCTGAAAATACAATCTCTAAAACATTCACCAGCTTCTCATGGTGAAATAGCCTGAGATGCAGAGATTATTCTATATCATTAACAAAGTTCAGACAATCACTTGTCTTGAGTCAATCTGAGCCACTGGTGAGCCAACCCTGGAATAGTCAAAAAAATCATCCTACTAAAAATGCACAACCCAAGGACTTGCCTCAGTGAATATTTTATTTGAGTTAATTACATCTTGCTCATCACATAAGAGTATGGCAACCCTCACATAAAAGGACATGGGCTTAAGGGCTGTAGCTCAGTCATTTGTCTCAATTCTGTGTTTCCTAAACAGTAGTTTTCTGGCTGAATAGTCAGTTTGGTGACTGAGGCCCGAATACCCAGCACTCATTAATTTCTGACTTGAAACCACAATTGTTTACTAAGCCAAAACAATTTCATGCACATGTCTAATCACTGTACAGTGTGAGAGGCCACAGGCAGAGAATACTCCAAGAGTAAGTTATCTTCTCTGATAAAACGCATGTTAGATTTCTGTTATGAATCTTATTTAGCTTTGTGCCTCTACTATTGAATCATTCTATGTCTTCACCTGCCACAGTCTCACCTTCCCTACTCCTGGAGGCTAATCCCTCCTGGCTTGACATTTCAGCAGTCTTGTCCTCCAATTTTACAGGAACCAGACAGTGTGTGAACAGGTTCTACCCTGTGATCCTCTGTATGCTTTAGTGGAGAATGCCTCAAGTGGCCCTCACAGTCCCGTGCTCTGTTGTCACCGGCTGCAGTTACTCATAAAAGCTAATTTTAGAGATGTGCAGTTGATGTCACCTAGAGCCTCTTGAGGGTTAGGATTAGGGTTAGAGTTAGAGTTTTAGAGTTAAGAGTTAGAGTTAAGAGTTAGAGTTAGGGCTTGGGTTAGGCTTAGGCAGTTCACAGCATCCATACCAGGCTCTGGAACTACCCCTTCAGGCTCTGAAAGATCCTTCCCACTGACTGCAAAGTCTCCCAGGAATCTAAGCAGTATCAGCTACTGCAAATTCTGCTGCTTCCTGCTCCTCCCTCACCTTATAACTCCATGCTCCAAAAACAGAGATATTATCTCTTAGCTGTTAAATGGGGACACTGAAAGAGGCAAGGTGAACAGTCACAAAGCAAACTGAGCACACACAGACTGTAAGGAAAAACTCCTCAGCTCACATCTGTTCCACTGCAGAAAGCCTTGTTTGAAGTAGTCCTATTTCTCAGCAATTGCTGCCTCCTTCTCTAGTGCACCCTGGGGGGAAAGGAGAAGACTTACTGTTGTTCTTTCCAGTGAGGGAAGTGATGCTCAGTCGACGAGCCATGGTAGGAGACTTCTGCTGGGGTGGGGTACGGCATTGCTTCGCCAGCTCTTCGTCAGAGTTGGAGGACACCAGCTCCCCAATGAGTATTCGCTCCAAACTGCCATCATCAACACCCTTGCCCAGCCATCTCCCACAGGGAAACCTGCCACGAAGCCAGTGCAAGCACAGGTCAGACACCCAGGTTAGTCTGGATGGATCTCCAAGTAGAGGGACCCACTAACTGGGCAGCCAGAAACTCTTCACAAATCAGAACTTAGCAGGCAACACCCCCTGTACTTTCTAACTTCATGCACATGTTGGTACCCCTGTCCTTGCATCCCAGTTCCCCCATGCACTGTGGCCTACCTTGAGCTCTCAAGTTCACCTCTCTGAATTACAGTTTTCCCAGTCCACATTTAGGAAAAAAATATTAGGTCTGCTTCACCAAACATTTTGTAAAACCAGGAAAGAATTAAGAGGTTACCCAGAGAGGCTGTGGATGCCCCATTATCCCTGGAGCTGTTTAAGGCCAGGCTGGATGAGGCACTGAACAACCTGGTCTAGTGGGAGGAGTCCCTGCCCATGGCAGGGGGATTGGAACTAGATGATCTTTAAGGTGCCTTCCAACCCAAACCATTCTGAGTCTGTGAGATCGTTTTGACACGAGAGGGAATGTGTCCTACCTTGAGTTCTCAAGCTCNGAGGGACTGTGTCCTACCTTGAGTTCTCAAGCTCACCTCTCTGAATTATAGTTTTCCCAGTCCACATTTAGGAAAAAATATTAGGTCTGCTTCACCAAGCATTTTATAGAACCAGGAAAGAGTTGGGAGATCGTTTTAACACAAGAAGTCATACAAGTATTTTATTTTTTTTTTTGTAAGCCAAGTTTCTGTATACCTGTTTTATATTAATCAGGCATCTGAATATTTTCAAAAGAAAAATAAACAAAGGCTTGTGCTAAATTATCAATCCAGCTCTTGGACGGGGTTAAAGAGTTTATTTGGAAGAGGTTGCCCAGAGAGGCTGTGGATGCCCCCTCTCTGCAGGTGTTTAAGGCTGGACAAGGCACTGAGCAGCCTGATGTAGTGGGAGGTGTCCCTGCCTATGGCAGGGGAGTTGGAACTTGATGATCTTTAAGGTACTTTCAACCCAGACTATTCTATCATTCTATGATTTTATTACACTACTTTAAATCAAGAGATTTAATTATTAGACATAAACACATGAATCACTTCAAAAGTAACCATACTCCCTGTCCCATCTTGGGGAGATGCAAAGAAAGTCCTACATTCAAGTCTCAGTCATACTTTAATGCATTATTTGACTTCAACTAGGGCTACTGAAATGAGAAAACCAGAGGTGGGGGAGACCAACCCAACCCTATCAGGAACCCAAAACAGCCCACAGAGCTCCATCAACCAAGGAGAAGATGAATGCCTTCTCGCTTCCTCTAGTTCTCAGAAGTGAGAACTTTCAAATAAAGAAAATGAAAGCTCGTTGCTTACTTGTAGGTGTGTCCTGTGATTTCATTTCTGACCATGACACAATCAACCAGCCACTTGGCCAGCAGCCCTGAGTTGTCATGACCAATCTGAACGGTCGTCAGCTTCCCTAAATTCTGGCACTGAAATAAATAACAGTTTTGACTCAATTTCATAAAAAACCAACAGACAACACCCCCCACCCCACCACATGCACACATATGGTCTCAAATGTATGTTTTTATGCAGTTTCCTTTGATTCATACAGCAAGTATTTGAATGCAGAGCTTTTTGAAAAGCAGAATAGTGATTTTGAGACAGAAGAGACAACTTGAAATAAAACTGCTAAAAGCCTGCACAGAGATTACATTCTTTGTTGTGAGCACACACTCTGAGAGGTATTCATTACAGATTTCTGAGTGCAAATTATTAAAAAGCTGTGCTGTTGCATAAGGAACAGATCTTTGGCACAAGCAGCTTCTAAGAAATGCATTTTGATCTAACTGACCTGCAGTTGATGCAGTCTATGCTACTGATGCAGCCCCTACATCCTATATTCATTTCAAAGATCCATTTGCTTATTGTAGGCCAGAGGAAAAATGACTGTCACGAGATTTAGTGTCACAAAGAGACAGGACAAGGGAAGCAAGGGGCTGTGAATTCCAGTGCAATATGTAATTGTAGGTGGGGCTGGCAGCAACGTCACCTAAATACTTCCCTTGAGATACCTTGGGTTTCACTGCATCTCATACAGCCAAACGAGCAGCTTGGACTGATGTTTTCCATAGTGGCTGGCTACCCAAGGTCATCTTTCAGGAAAGCTTCAGCCAAAAGAGCAGTATTAGTACAGCCCTTAAAAATGCCTAATTATGTTATTCCACTTTTTAGAAGCCTGTAGGTTTTTTCTACAAAGCACCAATAATCTGAATGAGAGGCAGCCATTGTGTCATGAAAATATAAAAATTTACCTATATTTGTCAAGATGAGGTTTTTTTTTAATTTACTGTCATTGTCTGCACTTGCACCTCAATGGATGCTACTTCAATTTTATTACCAGATTTTCCTCCAAAATTACTCCTTACTGGACATGGTACAGCCTGTAGCTCCAGAAGCCTGCTGGGGCTTTCCCTGGCCTGTCACCACCTGCTTTGAGGTGGCACCAAGCCAAAGTATAAGTGAGGGGTGGGGAAGCAGGGGGGAATGTTGGGTGGCTGAATGCCAAGAGAAAACCACAGTGAACATGGAGAAAAGAACCCCACAGAAATGGCAGCTCTAGGGTTTGCAAGGAAGGAAGGAAGGAAGGAAAGAAGGAAGGAAGGACACCTACCTGTGTGACCTGGTCTAGGTGTTCCTGCTCTGGCAGGGGGATTGGACTAGATGATCTCTTCTCTTCTTCCCCAATCCCCAGTATTCTGTGTGATTCTGTAAATCCTTACTAAATTAATGCACATTTCAAATTGAAAAGGAGAGCACAGACTCACCTCAAACGTCATCTCTAGGTGGTTTTTTGGAATCTGCATTACACCTGTGTCTCCCAGCTCTCCCGACACACAGATCCACGGGTTTGACGTGGTTATTGCATTGCTCAGTTTCTTGATGGGAATGATCACCGACCTATAAGGGATCACTAAGAGCAGGGGAGAAGAAAAATATGTTTATCTTGGAGTTTTCCTTCCCTCAGAGCAAACCACACCTCTCCCTCGAAAAGCAAATTCCTGTCTCTCATCCCCAACAGCCTAATGTGAGGGTCTCCTTCTCCTCCTCCTCCTCCTCTTCTTCTCCTCTTCCTTCTCCTTCTCTTTTTCCTTTTCTCCTTCTCCTCGTCCTTCTCCTTTTCCTTTTCTCCTTCTCGGTTCTCGTTCTCAAGGGCAAGACAAACCTCGCGGCGGCGGTGGGGGAGGTCTCCTCTCACAGGTAAAGATCCCAGCCCCATACCAGCTCAGTACTGGGGGGGAAGGAGGAGGAGAAGGAGTGTTTTGCGTGGTTGCCTTCTCCTGCAGCTTCTCACGGTACTGCCGGCAACCCCGGCAGCGGCGCCGCACGGTGGAGCTGCAGCCCCGCGGCAGAACCGGGAGGGCGCAAAGCCGGGAGACGGAGCTGCAGCCCTGGGAAAGGATAAACAAAGGGAACCCACCGCCTCTGGTGGGCTGAGGAGGGGCTAACGGGGGCGGAGAGCAGGTTACGAGGGAGAAGGAAATGGCAGAGATGTTGGGTGGGGTGCGTTTCTGTGGACATCCCCTCATTTTTTAAGAAAACCCAATTATTAGCAATAGGATAGAATCATAGAATAGTTTGGGTTGGAAGGGACCTTAAAGATCAAGTTCCAACCCCCCTGCTATAGGCAGGGACACCTCCCACTAGATCAGGCTGCTCAGTGCCATNTGGTGTACCCCCTCAGGTACTGAGAAGTTACTACGAGGTCCCCCCTGAGCCTTCTCTTCTCCAGGCAATGTGGGCCAAATGGTGTTAAACTAGAGCAGGGCAGGTTTAAGTTAGACATCAGGAAAAAATTCTTCACCACGAGGGTAGTGAGGTGCTGGAACAGGTTGCTTACAGAGGTGATGGAGGCTCCATCCCTGGAGACATTCAGGGACAGGGTTGCTGAGGCTCTGAGCAAACTGACCTAGTGCAAGATGTCCCTGCTCACTGCAGGGGGGCTGGACTAGATGACCTTTGGAGGTCTATGATTATCATTACTACTATGATTGCTATTTGCTTTTAAATCTGTACCATCCATAACCATCTTCAGCCATCTGAAGGTTGGCCACCTGCCCCAACTGGGATGTGACTCAGGTAGTGCATCCCTATTTCTCCTTAGTGTTTCTCAAGCTGCCCTTTGTGACTGGGAGAGATAAACCAGCACTTTCACTTGTTTTGCATGCCACGCAATGATAATACACTGAAATGCTCTCCAAATTCCAATGGCTCATCCTTGGCAGGAGAAAGCTGCCAAGCTGGATGCCCCGCAGAAACAAGGTAATCAAGGATGAATAAATCCCTTTGCGCTGGTTCTGAGGGGATTTATTGCTTCCCAGAGGAAGAAAAAAGTAGAATGGGGGTGTCTGCTTTGACAGCCACATAAAACTTGCTTCACTTCACTCAAAGCAGGTGGGGAAATGAAGATTAAGGGCTGCCAAGATGAATTCCAAATAATTAGGCCATCTCCTGGGGTCCTGCCTTCTCTGCATTGCCCAGTGCTGGAGAGACAAAGATTTATTTTCGGATTTTGAGGCAATCTCTGCTCTTTGTTTTATGAGGGAAGAAGGAAGAGGGAATCTTTTCAGCATTTAAAGAGAGACAAAAAAGATATTTAAAATACACAGCAGAGCAGCGCCTTGTCTTTCATCCTCTGAGATTTCCATCTGCCTCTCTGTCTGCAGAGAGCAGGCTGTTGGGATGAACAATTAACAAAGGGCAGAAAGAAGCATTAGGATACAGAGGGAAGATGAAAGAGGCCCTACACCGCTGGGAGGAAAATCAAGTGCTACAAGGGGCACTCTCTGCTGATTACACTTCTTTGTGTGCAGTGCTCTTACCCAGAGCCCTCCCACAACAACCTTGCCTCTCCAGATGGTTTCCCAGAGCAACACCCAGCACTCCTGAGCCCAGGCAGCAGCAACCAAGGTTTCCAGAAGCTACCCAAGAGCACCAGCAGCAGCATCTTTGATGAATCATGACTGCTACTCATTTCTGTTCAGGGGGGAAAAATGGACTGTCCAACTCACTGATGGTGGTGAAGACGCTTGTGAAGCAGAAGTAATCCACGGCGTTGAGGGAGAGCAGGTGATAGAGGAATTGTTCCCGTTCTTCCTCACAGCGCAGGAAAGCGTAACGCTTGTAGAGTTTCCTGGCAGGAAGAAATACATCACTTTCTTGTTAAAAAAAGCACTCTGTGTGTATTAAAAGGTGTTTGAATTTTAAAAACACCAAACACTGACCTTCATGGGAGGTATGTTGGGAGGTATTCCCCAGCCAACACAAACTGATAGAAACCCATTGGGGTAATTAATTTACCCCTTACTACACACGTGTTACACACCCCTCTTTGCCTCCACCCTATCATAGTAAGGCCAAATAACATCAGTTTTGGTTTTGCTGCAAAGCAGAAATATAGAATAGTTTGGTTTGGAAGGGACCTTAAAGATCATNAGGGACCTTAAAGATCATCTAGTTCCACCCCCCCTGCCACAACCTGAAACAGAGACCTGCTTCAAAGCATTAATATCAGAGACTGAAGAAGAAGGGCTGATATAGGGAAACAGCCAGCCCTGGAGCAGTTTATAAGGGATACGTTCTGGATCTTTACCCTACTCTAGACTGACAATAATCTAGAGGGCT
The DNA here is from genome assembly GCA_013400935.1 of Turnix velox. Taxonomy (NCBI): domain Eukaryota; kingdom Metazoa; phylum Chordata; class Aves; order Charadriiformes; family Turnicidae; genus Turnix; species Turnix velox. The sequence continues at coordinate 8,966 of VZTY01020728.1, forward strand.
TTTGTGGTTTCCATTCCTTTAACTTCTTACATATAAAAAAAGAAGCAAGAATGAGCTCCATCTTTCTGACATGTTTCAGAGTTTCCATTTCTATCACAAGAATGGAGAAGCAAAGGATAAGGCTGCATAAGGAAATACTGTTGGAGATAAACTAGTGCAAAGTGAATATTGTTCTTAAGATTTTAACAGGGGCAAGTTCCAAATCCAGGAGGAAAACCACTCCATTTACTGAAAATTACACTGTTATCAAACTAGACTTTCAGATTAGTGGAGTCAAGGAAAAGCAAATTTTTAACCACAGTAACTTTTTTTATCACCCATCTAATTCTAACCTTAAAAACCTGCTGCTGTCTCAGATGAGTGAAGCCAGCACATACCACTGGCTGGGTAAAGGCACCCCAGGAGTCAACAAACTCTGAAAAAGCAGAAAGCTTCGACACAGCCTGCAGCCTGAAGGCAACAGACTCCTAAAAATCTGTTAAGATACCCAGATGTAGATGAAACTTCAAGAAAAGACAGGTCTGCCACCATGCCTTTAGCTGGTGACCATCTCCAGATGCTCCTCCTTCCTGTTAGCAGATCTCAGTGTTGGATCAAGGCACTGATCTGACCAAAACATAATGCCACCTTCCTGAAAACCATGATTTATTTCTTTTTCCAGGTGGATGAAGAGACTTCTGCCCTGCTGGGTAGGCAGTATCCTTTCTCCTTGAGCTACACTCTGCCCTTCAGTCACTTCTAGCTAGAAAAGACAGCACCCAAACAGGGCACCTGCCTTTGCCAAGTGGACATGAAAGCAAAGCTTTGTGAAAAAGAGACAGCTTACTTGGCGAGTGCCTGGTTGGAAAGCAGCTGCTTCAGGTGCTGAGACAAAAGCTTCTTCTCCAGTGAAAGCCTTATCCAAGCTCGGGCTCGCCCCACGTCTGTCTTTATCTCACTCATGTTCTGAACATGCCTGAAACAAGTGTGAAAAAAAAAAACAATAGGTGAATCATAAAAAAAACCTACATTCTTCAAACAGCAACATCCAGTGTGATGCAGCAGCTGAGTCAAAAAATATCTCTTGACATCACTTCTGGTGAAGGGACATCACCATCATGGCCCTGCAGAGCCTGGCACCACAGCACTGAGACTCCCCAAGGAGCTCTGGGCTGATCAGGCAATATGTGGCAGCCCATCCTAGACACAGCAGGTTGCAACTCAGACACACTAAAGCTGTATCAGCTGCTCTGTGCCCTGGCATTTCCTTGGCCAAGGCATTGCCCATCCCTGCCTGAGGTAGATGTCCTTGTGGGCAACTGCTGACACTTAAATGAAGGGGCTGCTTTGTGAGACCCAGTCACTCCCCAGGCTGCTGACATGAGTGGGTATGTCTGTGAGGGCAGAGGACAAAAACACATCTTCAGAATTTGTCCAAACCTTAATCTACTCTGAAGGCTCTAGAAAACCCCTTGATGCCAGCATCAATGGGAAATCAGAAAAAAAAGCCCAAAACCAATCAAACAAAGACTACTGGAGAAAACCAGTTACAGGTAGACACAAGGACAATCACATTTTCAGGGACACGAGGCCCTCATGTAAGTTGAGGAGAGAAACAGACTCCATGCTATTCAATATGAATCACTAGAGCTACTTTATTGAAATGCAGTGTGGTTTTTATGGCAGCAAGCAGTTATTTTCCATCCTAGGGCCTACTGACAAAACATCCCCATTATCTTACACAAATACCAGGTGTCCTTCTTGTTTCTGTTAGATCTTATTCCTGGCACAGTTTGCTGCTCTAATGGCTTCATTCCAGCAAGTACTGTCGTATCTTTCTCCCGAGGTCAATCCTCATTTGCAGAGATTAACAACTCTGCTCTTTGCATCCCAACAATAAGCCACAATCTGAACAGCCCTCTGCCAGATGCTTGATCAGTAGCAAAGAAGAACTGCTCCACAGGACCTTTCTTCTATGGCTTTTCTTTTTTTTTCTTTTAAGATTTCCTATATTTCAGTTTGGAGAATGCCAGAAACTCCCAGTTACAGAGCACAGGGAACTTTCCAAACATCCTCCTGTTCCCCCCAAGTTTGTTAAAGAAAAAAGAAAGAAAGAAAAAGGAAAGGGAAAAAGAAAAAAAGAAAAATGAGTAGAGGTTTCCAGCAGGGAAAAGAAAAAGCTTCAGTTTCTTAATTTTCACACAACTTGCATATTAAATGCAGAGGCAATTCAGGCCTCCAAACCTCTGTGACAGGCTCCAGTATCAGCTGAGGCTGAACTGATCTCTGCTAGAACTTATTTTCCAGCTCCTGTGTTTTCTTTGCAGGGCCTCCATACATTGCTGAGTGTCAGGGAATGCAGCAATATTTACTCCAGAGAAAACCCAACAAAGTCATGCTGTGACTGATGCTTTTTACAGTGACTAGGGTAGTCTCACTGTCTCGTGCTTTCCCCCATCTGTTATACCCAAGCCTGTGTTTGGAGTTATATTTAGACCCTGTATTATTTGAGGAAAAACACTCTCTTGTTTATAGACCTTCCAAATTATCAGGACTGTGACCTTTAAGGCTGAATTCAAGAAGTAAGGCTTAGTATTGTCCAGAAATACGTGTTCACTCTGAACAAATGAGGTAGTTACCAGACACAGCCCAGCAGCACTTTTCTTCACCATACCAATCTACTCAAATTCTCACAATACAGATGTTCCCTTTAAATCTGACCTGAGGGGTCTGTACCACGTGGCTCTGTGCTGTAGGTACATATCTGAAACACTGTCAGGAAGAAAAAAATCAATAGGAGTAGTGGTAGCTTGCCAGTGGCAAAGCCTGTTACTGAAAAGCCCTTTAAAAGAAAATTAATTTTTTTTTTAAAAACCCAAAACCTTCCTCCTGTTCCCCGAAATGACAGCAGACCAGGTGAGAAGTACTAATTCATAGTGAGCTGTAAAGCAGATCCAGAAGGGAATGTTATGTTCACATAAAAGTCCTTGCCCTTTATAAAAAGCTCAGCAGATGATACCCACAGATGAATCACAGCCCAGAGACTTGCTCCTGCCACTTGGAAAGATCTTCCTGGCTCAGAGTATGGCAGCCAGCCTCAGACCTTCCAGCCTAGGCACGTGATCCAGAGTCCCTGAGAAACAGGAGGTGCACTACACTCAACTCCATCATGTTGAAACACCCTCCTCAGTCTTTTCAAGTCTTTTGAGATGGGAAGATCAAAGCACAGACTATCATCTCCCTCCCACCTCCTCCCCTGAATACTTGGCTGGAACTACATCTAATATGAAACATTGAGTGGAATATGTTATTTTATAGTGAGAAGATTCAGATGCAGAAGGACTCGACCTCATTCCATGCATACTCTGTAACTTTTTATTACCTGTTTCTGGTTCAGACTGGATTGGCAATAACAGTGCATTTGGGAAAAATAAGGATCTGCAACTATGCTTCTTGCCAGAAACATTAAAAAGACTCTGTAATCAGTCTTGTTGTCAGCAAAAGCAGAGTGTAACAGAACAGAGCATTCAGGAACCCAAATTTATTTTGCTTGCAGTTGTGAGAGTCAGAACAGCTCTATTTTTATCATTGACCTCAGCACACTTACCGTATGCTCACCACCACACAGCAAACTCTTCTTGTCAGGGTGCTGTGTATGGCAATTTCAGTGCAACTCTCTAGGCTGGGACATGCTTTCAATCCCATTAGCAATAATGAAAAATCTATTTTCCCCATCAAATGTAAAGCCTGGGATGTGACAAGACACATACATGGTCTGCAAATAGCTGTGCTGACAGAAGAGGTTACAGCTGCTCAGTATTGCCATGCCCCTGAGGATGGTGACTGCTCTTGACCCCACTGCAGTCAGAAACAAGCCCTGCTAGCTCATCCTGGGTAGGCAGCAGGTCTGTGCTAACCCAGCTTCTTTTTGACTGCAGCAGGTGAAACATCTCTGCCATGGGCCTGGTGCTTGGAGCTCACACCCTTATCTGCAAGCACCCTGTGGGAAGAGAGGCACAACATGGGCATGAAAGCAAGTGCTGGTGAGGAGGAAGAGCTTTCCTGAAGGGGAAGGACCCAAAAGCTGGACCAAAGGTTTCAGGGAGTTGCCTTGGCACTGACTAGTCCAGTCGGAGGCACAACGATGTGCCTGAGGGGTTAAGGACATGCAGGAGACAGGCTGCAGCAAGATTCTGCAGGGGAGCTGGAAGAGGAATGGGAGTGATGCTGGAGAATCTTGTCCGGGAAAAAGGCTGAAGGACATACCCCAAACAGAGAATCAAAAATAAGCACATTGAGCACCTGCCTTTCCACATCTAAGATGCCTGGCTTTGCAAGGGTAGCAGAGGACATACCATGTTACCTGTAGCACAGGCTCACGGCACATTCAGAGCGTGACTGTGATTCAGCCCTGCTTTTTAAGTTGTTTACATAACCTTGCGTGAGCCATCAAAAACAAGCTGTGCAATCTTAATCCTCTAGCCTCTAGTTCAGTCAGCCCCACAGCCCTGGCAATTGAACAATTACCCATCCTTCTAACTTCAGCATCAATCTGTGTGAGTAAGCAAACAAACAGCGAGCAGCATTCCTTCCAAGCAGCTGAAAGTATCCTTCTAACTTCAGCCTCAAATCTGTGTAAGCAAACAAACACCAAGTAGCATTCCTTTCAAGTATGCCACGAGATTAAGGATGAAAAAATTCACCTCACCATCTGCCTGGGTTTTTCTATGACCAGAGAGGTTTGCAGACAATCACAAATACCCCAGACACTACAAAAGGTGATGTTCTGCTTCTGCACTTTTCCCTCTGCTGAAAAGCTGCAGGAACACTTGTAATTGAAGCAGGAGAGCTGGGATCAGTGCTGGGCTTTCAGTACTCAAGTGGAAGTACAAGAAAGGCAAAATGGGTGCACAGAGCAGCGAGCAAGTGCACATGGCTGGCTCTGTCAGCAATCGCCTCCCCAGCACGCTACTTTCCGCTCCAGATCCTCCTTCATCCTTTCCCTCAGGCTGACCCTCTACATGCCTGTCAGCCTCACAGGGCTGAATTAAGTAAATAGTCCCAAGAGAGGGAGAGACACGTGTTTAAAACGACCTTTTGGTGCTATACTCCCTAATTGCATCCTGTATGTTCTCCCTTCCTCTTGCATCTCTCTGGCCTCTTGTGGCATGTTGTTGTGTCCTTCAAACCAGAGCACGAGCCTCAAACTACATGGCACGAGTCTCAAACTACATGGCATCAGACAAAAAGGTTACACAGTGCAGGTGGGGAGGACAGAGCTTTTCTTTCAGTGAAGTCTGACTAATCCTGGTGATTTCACATTGGGAAAAAAATCTGTAACAACACACGCAGTAAAAATCACATCGCTGTAATCACCTCCTTCTGAACTGACTGCAATTAAGCTTAGTTTTTACAATAACATTTTCTGACACGTTTTTCCATGGAAGAAGAACATGGTGATACAAGAAACAATACTCATGTTGCTTCTTGCATTAAATTGCTAACAATTACAGCTTTCTACAGATGAGCATTATCATGTTACTCCCTCTCTCTTTTTACTCCACTGTGATTCTTAGCCATGGCAAAGCAAAGTGTCAAAATGAATGGCCTGACCTGGCAGTGGCTTCATCAAGGAGATAGCTGGAAGAACAACTGCCTAGTGCTGTCACATCAGCACACATCATCATCCACCTCTCCTCATTCTCTAATCCTTTCACTTCCTGACCAACACCACTTAAAAAGCCCTCCAGACTCAGGCTCAGGCTGTGGTGTCCTACACAGCACCTGCTTTTAAATCACATCCCAACTTCATAGTATTAACTATTACTAATTTATAGAATCATAGAATAGTTTGGGTTGGAAAGGACCTTAAAGATCATCTAGTTCCACCCCCCCTGCCATAGGCAGGGACACCTCCCACTAGATCAGGCTGCTCAGTGCCTTGTCCAGCCTGGCCTTAAACACCTCCAGAGAGTGGGCATCCACAACCTCCCTGGGAAACCTCTTCCAGTGTTTCACTACCCTCACCATAAAGAGCTTCTTTCTTATATCTAGCCTGAATCTTCCCTCTTCCAATTTACATCCATTATTTCTAGTCCTTGCATCACATATGCTATTAAAAAGTCCTACCCCTGCCTTTCTGTAAGTCCCCTTGTGCTTGCTCGGTGTGTACTTTAAAAGCAAACGAAAAGAAACAAAATCCCAGTTCCAAGGAATTCAGCATATCTGTTGTTATTTGTAGAAGTTGGTTATATTGCTAGAAGAACCCCCCAAGGGAAAAAAAACCCCAAAACAGTAACCCTCCTGTGTTTTTCATTGTCTTTTACCTAAAATAAATTAAGTAAATGTGCAAAAATGTTTTGCATAATAAAAAGGCAACGCACTGTAGTTTCAATGTGAACTAAGGAAATGGTTTAATTGTCCTAGCCTTTGTAAACCCAAAGCAAGAGAGGATCTTTATTTTATGCTATGCAATTAAGACCACAATTAGTGCTTTAGAAAACTGCATACCTCATATCTTGTATCAGGGAAACCCTCAAAGTAGGCAGAGTAATTCCTGTATCAGACTTCCGTCTTTCAGTTCCAACAGCAACTACAGTGGAGAAAAACAGATGAAGTTAATCTTAAATTACAGAATACTCTGTTATGAGTTTGTTTTACAGACAGCTGAAAACAATCTGAAGTGACTGGCAACTGAAATGTTTCTCTACATCATCATGAACTGTCCTGGGGATGCAGAAGCAGACAGAATGAAAAATCATAGAATAACTGCATAGTTCAGGTTGGAAGGGACCTTAAAGATCATCAAGTTCCAAGCCCCCTGCCATAGGCAGAGACACC
>VZTY01020728.1:15994-79353 GCA_013400935.1 Turnix velox
GTGACCCTTCTCTGGACCTGCTCCAACAGCTCAATGTCCTTCTTAAGTTGAGGGCTCCAGAACTGGACACAGTACTCCAGGTGGGGCCTCACCAGAGCCCAGCAGAGGGCCAAAGTCACCTCTCTTGACCTGCTGGTCACACTTCTTTTGATGCAGCCCAGGATTTGGTTTGCCTTCTTGGCTGCAAGCACACACTGGTGGCTCATGTTGAGTTTTTCATCCACTGACATCCCCAAATCCTTCTCTTCAGGGCTGCACTCAAGCCTCTCTCCACCCAGCCTGTATCTTCATAATGAATATGAAAGGTCTCAAAATGTAAAGGTGATGTTATTAGCAAGTAAATGCACCAAAAATTAGCAAGTAAATGCACTGGTCCTCCCAAGCCTAATCTCATTCAGTGTGATGGACCCTTCATGGAGTCACCTACCAAGTACCCACCTGGGGACTCTGCACGGTGCTCTTGCTTCTCTTCTCTCTCCTGGTACTGAAGTAAGTGGGACCACAAAGCAGATTTCCCCTGAAAAATTAAATATGCAGTATAAAACTTTAAGTAAATCAAACAAAAGAAAAAAACAATGAAATAAGGGGACTACATTTTAGGAGGCCAAGTGGTACATAGAGAGAACAAATCCTCCCTTCCATTTTGGGTAATGAGACCACAGAAAAATGAGAGGATGGTCCCACTGGCCTAGCAGTCACACAACCTGCCTTGTCCTCTCCCCAGATTTCTCTTCTGAAGGTTGAAAGAGAAGAAACCAAACGCCCATTTGACAACATCACTGCAATTTCCAGAGTTGTCTCTCAAAAAAAAAATGCAGCAAATGAACAAATCCCTCAGAAAGACCCCCTCAAAGCATGAACCAGGAACACTTATCCCAAAGATACATCATAGTTAACATTAGAATGAGCCCACTGAGCAGCCACTTAAATGGTATTCACAGAATCACGGAATATGAGGGATTGGAAGGGATCTCAAAAGATCATCTAGCCCAATCCCCCTGCTGGAGCAGGAAATTCTACAAGGTATTTTTTTTAAGCCTTGTTTCTCTATCATGCTCCCCCTTAAATCTCATTTTGAGGTTCAACTCCTATCAGGGGAAGATGGATGCAAAAGCAATCAGCCTTCCACAGATTTTGCTAGAGTACTTTATGCACAGAGTCCTGAGTTTCCCATTACCAACCTGCTTAACCTGCAGACCATGGCTCCAGATTCTTTCTAGCAGATCACAGAGACTAGCAATCAATGTGTTTTCCTCCAGACCTGTTATGTTGGCTTCTCCATGGCCCAGTTCAACTGCTTCGTGGCCCATCTTCTCTACCAACATACGCTTAGTCTGAAAAAAAAAAATCCCCCAAGGTTTCTATGAATATTATTCAACGAAGGACACAATTTATAGCTGAGTTAAACATGCTTAATCTAGAGACCATCACTAATGATCTGATCAGAGAAGCTTAAAAAAAAAATTGCATGATTACTGCATGCTGTCCTATTTCTACACTCTCTATTTATTGGCTCATTCCTGCACTGTTGATCTATTGCTGACCAGTATCAAAAACAGTACAGAGAGAGCCAGATCTGGTTTTCTTCTTGTTACAGCTATTAAAGTTTAAAAGTCAGATGACACAGTATGCCACCAGCTGCAGCTGACGCAAAGAAACATTATTTCTATGGCTATGAAAGCTTCTTTAATATTAGTAACTGCTACACTTCATTAGCTGTGCATAAGGAACACGTGCTGAACACTTCCTTTTTTGACCCCAGTGTCTTGAGCCAGTTCTGTTAAGGCTACATTTAAATTATGAATAATTACAGGAAATCCTCCCTCAGATGTCTGATCATGCTGATTCTCCTTCCTGTTCTTTCCACTCCTTTCACCAACTTTGATTTCATAAACAAAAGAGGGATAATATATTCCTTTCTTTCCTACTAATTGAAAATGTAACACTAAAGAGACACCCCTCCTGTGCAACATCCTGGTTCACCAACAGACCAACATCATTCCAGCTGTGAAGGACTCTGAGGACATCATCTGCAGATGTTATTTAGGCTCAGTGCAAGCAAGAGGAGAGGAGGAAGGGGGAAAGGGGAGGACTTACCTTCATGCGACATTCCTTCAATAACCCTTCCACAAATTTACAGTTGGTCTGTGCAATCACAGCTGGAGAGAGGTCGGAGAGTTTGGGCTGCCTTAAATTTTTTCCTAAACTCCTCGCCTCCTGCATGTACTTCTAAAAATAAAGAGAAAAATTTTAGATGTCACAAGTCAGAGGGGTTCTCCTCATCCTAATCCTAGGCAAGCAGATGCTGGTGAAAAGGAACAAGCTAGTGTTAATCTAGGAGCAACATCGTGATTTGTCTGATGCTGAGGTGTTGGGCTGGAGAATTAGAGTGCTTCCTTTTAAAAAGAGAAAAAACAAGGTATTTTCCTGTGTGGGACTGAAGCAATGTTAGCTAGTGAACTGTGATGTTAAACACTTAGACCAGCACAAAGTTATCTACATCAAGTGCATTAAAGTGTGATACTTTCATTTAGCAATAAGATCAAAACACCATGTTTCCTCCCATTGTTATATGGTTTTCTCTGAAAAAAAAAATTAAAACCCTAAAAGCCATTTATCTCATTTGTTGCAGGTTATACACAAATGGAAAAAAAAAACTTTTGAAAAGAAATCAGAGGAAAGAGAAATACACCTAGTGAATGAGAAAGATTTAATCCATTGCATTACCGGACAGTTTGTGTGTGGTGGGAAAAAAAAAAGAAAAAAGTCAGACTTAATTTTATTCTTGGTTAACTTCTTAATTACAAATGAAGCTCATTTTAAATGAAACTGACATTTTGGATCCCAAAACACCAAACCAACTAATAAGGTGTTATCTGCTACATGCTGAACAAAGTTAAGAAGTTGGCCTCATGTAGGTGTGCAAATATAAAGCCTATCCAAAAGTTGCCCAAGCATTCATAGAATTTTTTGTTCAAAAGTGCCAAATGATAGAACATTGCCAAGGGAAACAGTCTTGAGGCACAGTGATCATAGCCTGAAGTGAGAGCGTCATGTTTCCACAGAGTGATTTTATCCCATTAATGCTGCCTCTTTGTGTGATGGGGGGTGACAATGAGCCACCTTCCTCTAAGAGGAGCAAAACACACTCCTGCAGTGATTTTGGGCTACTGGTGGCTGGCTTTTCTGGGAAAAAGAGAAATACTATGGCTGCTGAATTCTCAGAGCTTTCTGTCTGTGGAGAAAATTATTTATTTGCTGAAAGCAAAATTCAAACACAATCAAGTTAATTGAAATTGGTCCTTTTTTTTCTTTCTTTTTTTTTTTAATGAGTATAGTTTTCCTGACACATTTGAATATTTCCAATACAAAATGAGGACATGAACCCCTTCTCATTAGTCCCACAGGTCAGACAAGAATGTGAGCTGTGCTCTGTAAGAGTGCTCAGCTGGGTAATTACAGCTTCACCCCTACTATCAGGACATAAAAATAGTTGAAAAACTACATGTGGAGAAAAAAAAATCAGGGATGATGAAAGCATGTTGTTCAGCAAGCAATCTCACAAATTACTTGTATTTAACTCAGTGCAAAAGTTAGCAATAGCTACAGTGAAAAAGTAATACAGGGAATAAATAATTAGGAAATCTAGTATTTCCTTTTAGATGCAAAGGGATAAATAAAATGCAAAGTGTGGTTATAGTCTGAAAAGTACAAAACACAGATAACTTTTCTTTATATTCATTGTATGTCCTGTCATTGTGCCAAAATCAAAAAGTATTAACTCTTCTAACTTCAAGAGAAGAATAAGGGTGGGATGGAATATCCAGTAGATTGACTTTTGCCTGTTCATCAGCATCCACACATTGCATCATCCTCTTCCATACTGGGGTGTGATGATCCAGCAGTCAAAAAGCAATGCTTTTTGGATTTGACACCTTAAGCTGAACTGCCAGGTAATTCAGGGGAAAAATGAAAAATATTAAAATTCTTGTCTTTCAACCTAAGAGCCATTACATTTGCCAGGGGCCTAGAGCAGATTTCCAACTACTTTTCTGATTATAACCACACTTTGAAGTGCAACAGGGACGTTCTCATATTCTACAAGATAGGAAGAGATGCAGCAAAGACAGGGCTTCCTCTGGCTAACAACACCTAGCTTTCAACAAGAAAAACTAAAACATACCAGACAGCATTCAGAGAAGGATTTTTTAGGAGGCCGTGAAGGAGGGGGTGGTCCCTGATCCCACTCCCAGAAGGCCATTGAGTTCTGACGAAGCAAAAGCTCCTCCGATGGCTAAGAGGAGGCAGATGCCCCAATGGCAGAACAACCAGAAAGAAAGAAGAAACAAAGCAAGAGAGGCATGCATATGATCCACAGCCAAATAAAAAAAGAAAGTAAAATACATGACGAAGTATAGAAAAGGCTCTGCTGAGATACACAGACAAGGCAACATCTGAAATATACTTGCAAAGCCATGATAGCAAAAAGAGCAACCAATGTGTAGAAGTGCTGTTTTGCTGTGTTTCCATAAAACACAGTTTGAAGCTGTGTTTCAAGAGTCCCTTCACCCCTCTGGGGAGTAAATGCCAGTGCTGGCCAACATTATGCAGCAAGATTTAGCACAAAACAGCACAAATGCTTTATTTTTGCTGGTGACGTGCAAAAGAAGCACATGGACATCAATGGGAAAATATGGCAGAATAGATTCAATGAAGGACATGAAACTGAAAAGATGGGAAAGAAATGCATGTATGTGACTGACATTTAGAAGATGCTTGGGACTTTCCAAGTTCTAGGCATAAAAAGCCCCCCAAATCTTTCAAACCGACTTAGTCATGTTAGGAATCTGTGCAGAAGAAAGAAAAAAACCTCCTTTAAAAAGAGAAAAAAGTCCTACTGCATCCACCTCTACAATGCTGACATTTATTCAATGGCTTGACTTCTGCAGAGACCTTCACCCTGGCTGCAGCTTGGCAGCTGCATCTGAGCGGGCACCAGGGCTCTGCTCTCTGCATGCAGTGACACGACCAAGGTCCATATTAGCAAATAAGCCTTTTTCCTGAGGACAAAGGAGGGATCTTATATCAAAGGAATAAAAGCATTTTATCTCTGTTGTGTGCTTCGAAGCTGGACAAAACCCACAGCCATCCAAGTAGCATCTAAATGACATCACCAGAGAGACTCACACGAATCCCATGGTAGCATCAACACAGCCTGAAGGAACAAAGCATCCATTTGTCCTAAACTGTATCTCCTGGCTCTCAAAGCTTGTGCTACCCCTGCAGATGATGACACCTACCTCCCTCAAGTCGTTGTCTAGCCCGATGTGTTCCGAGTGCTGCCGCAGGCGGTCTTTCCTCCGCTGGGTGGTGGTGCTGCGGCTGGCCCAGCGGCTGCAAAGGGAGAGAGAGAAAAGAAACACATAAATGGAAAATATCAGGAGGGAAAGCCTGAGTTGGGAGCCAGGGGACAGCTGTCAGGTCTGCAGCAGGAGGATTGAGCACAAAACTGGGTGTTGCTGGCACCTGACCTTCCCCATGTGAAACCACTTGGCAAGGGACAGGTCAGCGCCCACCCAAGGGATGAAAGCCCTGATGGAAACATGCCTGCTGCCTGGCAGGTTCTCCAGTGTGTTACCCTAAGTGCTTTCATAAAGTGACCTAAAGGTTATACAATTAAAAATGCTTTTTTTGCTCCCCAATGTATTGGAAAGATATTTTTCATTTTAGTAAACACAACCATGGCATCATTCTGAACATGTAGCCTCCAATGCATAAAGACACCAAATGCCTGATAGCTTTGCTTTATACAGTGTTGTTTCAGCTTTCTCTTATAAATATTTCATTAACTTGTTTATTCTCTGTGCCAGCTGAGCATTTTTGTTTTCAAGGCTTTGACAGAAGGCTATGGTGTTATTAAAAACCCCATAGTCAGACCACAAATTCCTCAGGACAGAATTCTCTTGATTTGTGTTTTGTTACAGTATTTGGCCTAAAGGAGTTTGGGCTCGAGGAGCTTTAAGGTTGCCCTGTTTCAGTCCTGGTTACCAAGGGGCTGGAATTGGTCAACAACTTCAGATGAGGAAAGAAGTAAATCTGACACAGATGAACATACAGGAAAAAAAAAATACAGGCTTTCTGTGGTATTCAGAAACTCAACTCAAAAACAAAAGATGTGGTGAAGTGAGTAACATGATTAATCCCAGGAAGTCAATATTGTTTATAGCCTTTAGACATCGGCACACCCAGTATCATGATACTATTGAAATGATGAAGTTCTCTGAAATAATTCCTGGAAGTACCACAGAAAGTGGAGAAAGGAGAAGTACTGCCTCTCACAAAGGAGGGAAATTTTACATGTTTGTTACTTGAAGTCTATGATTGTATTTGGGTTGTTCATACCCACACCATTCTTATCAAACTTCATAGAATAGTTTGGGTTGGAAGGGACCTTAAAGATCATCAAGTTCCAACCCCTCCTGCCATAGGCAGGGACACCTCCCACTACATCAGGCTGCTCAGTGCCTTGTCCAACCTGGCCTTAAACACCTCCAATCAGAGGCCAATCAGAGAGGTAAAAAGGGAAAAAAAGTGACAGGAACAATATTTTTAATGGTCAAATTTAAGTCCCTCCCCATCAACCTCACAAATAATGTCAAGAAAACAAGTTAAAAGGAAGGCATAAACATCTGGATCTGTACAAAATTAGGGTTCAGCATCATGCCATCCAATTTCACAGAAAATTTACTTTTAAAGCAGTGAAATCTCAAGTCCCTAATAACTAAAGAAAAACAGCCCAATAGGTGTTTGCACAGCACATGCTGATACCTTCTCAGAGGAATACATCAGTGACATAAGTGTCTTCGCACCTCCTCAGAAGTCTTAAAAATGAGTTTAATAAATCGTCACTTTCTTTTTTTTTTCAGAAACAACATCCAATGTCTCATGAGGTTACTGAGAGGGGGAAATAAAACTCTACATTTTAATAACCTCAACAAGTAGACAAGCATCAAAAAAGAACATTCTCTTGAACAGAGAACAGCAGATGTGAAAGTGACTTCAGCTACCTAGTTTTGGAGACCTTCCATATATTTCAAGCTAGTACCACGCATTTCATATGGTACAATGCCAATAATATATTGGAAAGTTAAGTTATAGTTCAACTATTACACATATTGTGTTTTTCTGCTCAAATTTATATGATATTTTCTAGATTCCAGACAAAGCTTGGATCCCTCTCCATCTTCATTTCTACAGTTACTGGAAGACCTAAGAATTGCTACAAGTGTCCTTTGAGGGAACACATCTCACTGAAGGTGAAAGCAACAGAATAATTACAAGTAATACACAATCATTAAACCATTTTCAGTTAATTCCAGCCCTGTATTTCATCTGGGAGAAGGCACAGATCATTCTCCAGATTATTAATCAGAATAATTTGAACATTTTCAGCACACAGACTTAAAAATCATTGTCCATTTATGAAGAAAAGACTGTTCATCAGATGGAGCAATTACACATGCATGGTCCCTCTTTCCCAGCCTCTAAGCCAGGGAACAGGAGCTGAGAGAGCCTTGGGCAAATCTGTGCTTTCAGATGCTGTTCTGAATGTCTCTGGGAGGTTTTGTGTAGATCTAACAGCAGATAAGCAGGATTAGGCAGCTAAGTCTCTTAGAGCTTTTTCTTTACTGGGCCACACAGAATTATCCCAAAATAATGCTTCAGTATTGCAGTAAAACACACACTTACTCCCCTAAAAGCAAAGATCACATTTCAAATGAATCTTCCTCTCTCCAGTCACACGAAGTGATGCTAAGAGGGGGTAGAAGCCCTCCCCATGGCTACACTACCTCTCCCTTGGGTTGCCAAAATCCCATGAGGGTGCTTCTCCTGGGTCTGCCATCAGATGCTGTCTTATTCGGCCCTGGAACTGTCAAAGCAGCTCTTACTCAAGGGCATTCCACCTAAAACAACACCACTAGTGTTCTTGTGGATCAGATATTAGAGGAGATGAAGCCCTCCTGGCTGGTCCCTACTTTGAGGGGACAAGTCCCAAGCTGCTTGGCACCTGAGAGGACACACAGTGCTGTCACTCAGCCTAGATGCTGCTTGAGTTCTCCTTGGCCCCAAAAATAGGCATTTTCCCTTCCTTTAGTTTTTGCCTATAGAGACATGAGCAGGACTGTGACGTATTTATTTTATTCCTCAGGGTGGAGGCATCACTTCAAGCACCAGGTCTCTGGGGGATGAAGCAACCAGCAGCTTGGGTGCGTGATGTGAAGAGCACAGGGACAAGCTGCCTGTTATAGAAAAAGGAAAAAAAGGCTCATTTCAGTAGTCTGCCCATATCTAACTCCCACATCCAAAGAAGAATACTGCTCACCTCCAGGGACTGCAAAAAACTCAGTGATATTTCAGAAGAGGGACTAGGAAAGACTGTGATATGTTCAATGTAGAGAAATGGAATGAAATGAAGACACCTTCAACTAAGACCTTTTTAACATGAAGACAGTGAAGTCAGTATTGTTTAATATCAAATTAGAGCCAGCAAGCATAGGAATAGGTTTGCAGGGGTTGGAGGAAATGTAAAATTGACATTTGGAAGTGATGGTGCTTCGCCTGTGACGTGTCATTTCTGGAATAAATATAGTAAGACAGCAAAGTTATCTCTGCTATCAGAAGCTAATCTAGAAAAACAGCAGCCTCATAACAGCCCTCAACACAGGATCTTTCTGTAGGATCCCCTCAGGTNTAGTGCAACCTTATGTACATCTCTCTCCCCCCTCATCTACTCCTCTCTCCCTGTCCCTCCTTGTAAAGCTCCAAAAAGAAATAAAGAAATTATGTCTGCCCAAAGCAGATGTGGGTGCAATGGGTAAGATTTGTACTGCAGTATTTCTCCTGGAGAATAAGGCCACAAGAGAGGCATCTGGAAGACAGCTTCATTCACAGACTGATCATAATCAATACTGCTATCACCATGAAAATCCTATCACGATTTACAATCTAGCCCATGCTAACCTCATGAAGTTCAACAAGGCCACGTGCAAGGTCCTGCACCTGGGTCANATGGTGAACAAGCAAACAGCAGTTCTATTTTAAAAATGAGAAGCAGACTAGCAGGCAGCAAGAAACCTATGCAGGACCAAAGGGGGAGCTGGCACTAGAGGCCACAGGACAATGGCCACATGAATTGTGCCATAAACTGGAGGACAAAAATAAACCAATTTCATACACTCTTCCTATGTGATTTTTATAAATAAATACCGACAGAGCAGCAAGGTCAGCAAAGGAAAAAACGCCTGGAGAAAGCAAACAAATACTTTCAGAATCTGCTTCATGGATGATGGAGACACATCACTTGACCTCAGGCTTTGGCTAAGCATAGCTGGGTCTATGCTTGAAGACTAGAACTGTGCCCTCCTCTGAGGTTGACTGCAGGTCAGGTAGGACACAGAAGACAGACAAAAAGAAGCTCAGGAAGCCAGGATACAGGAAAGAGGGAGTTCAGGAGATAGAGATGTCGAGGGCAGGAAAGAGGAAACAGACTGACAGGGGAGGAAGCAATGAGGAACTTAGTTGTGTTCAGATAAAGAAGAAAAAAACCAACAAACTGGGCTAAACAAAAAAAGAAGGCAAAAAAGGATAATTTAAAGCATTTTATAAATGTGTAACAAAGCAAACCCGTCCTCTGAAAACCAAAAGAAATTAGGAAAAGAATATACGGGTTCTATTGTTCTTTACAGGCATTTGTTACCACTTGCCAGAATGCAAATATATTCACATGCTTGGTGTGCAATCTGGGTTTTCCTCTGCAATATTTAATCTCATTTATCAGGCTTCTTAGTACAAATTAAGTTACAAGGTAATCAATTAGATTGAAAACACAGCTTGTCTCATTGTTTTAATTTTGCACTGAAAGCAAATTCACCCTAATTTAACAATTAGCTAATCAAAAACCATAAAATGTTTATCTAGCTTAGCTTTTTGTCATTCAAATTCCTCTCCTGCATCATTGCAGAGGCATCAGCCAGAGGAGTGCCGGTTACAATTTTAAAAGCCTGGCAGAAAACATAAGCGAGGAAGGAAGGGGGAATATGTGTAGAAACCACAGTGTGGTGCTGGGGTTTGTTAAATAAGGAAAAAAAAGGGAAGGAAGACTCCAGAAACCACCGTTTATTTCCAGAAAAACAGACAAACTGCTAAAGGGATTGCGGGCTGCTTTCTTCTGGGACATCTTCTGAGAGGACTTCTGCAGAAGCCACTGCCCATAGGTCATTGTGGACAGGTCCCTTTTGTACCCAGAGGAAGCAGCAGCTGCTCTCTCTGTAGATTCAGGTTTTCCCATGACTTGAGGGATGAATGGAAGGCAATGAGCACAGAGGGAGTCCCCTCAAGTGGGATATTGCTGACTGATGGGAAAGAGGACAAAAGTGCTTGGTGATTTTTCTTTGTTCTGGGTTTATCTTAATTACTGTGAGCTAGGATGAATGACCCTTTACATGGATAAAGCTAGGATGAATGACCCTTTACATGGTGGAGCCTAATCTCTAGTTCTATCTTTTCCTAATCTTTCCTACAGTTTCCCTCACCATGATGATAGGCTCCCAGGTTTCCTCATCATCTTTTTGACAAAAGATGCCTGAACAAAGAAAGATGTAACTGTAGATTACACAGATCTTAACTTAAGAAAATGATGTAACTAGTGTGTCCAAATTTTTTCTAGAAATTAGAAGAAACATTATTTTTTATATAAAGGGTCATTCATCCTAGCTCANGCAAATTTTTTCTAGAAATTAGAATAAAGGGTCATCCTAGCTCACAGTAATTAAAACAAACCCAGAGCAAACAAAAAAACACCAGGTGCCACGTATGTGGTGGGAGATTTTTTTGTTTGGGCTTTTTGTTGTTTGCTTTTTTAAAAATTAATTTGTATTTAAACTTTCAGTTTCTTTCCAGCAAAATGCAATTTGGAGGCTTTTTTCAGAGAAGCTCGTGCTCAGCTGAAGAAGTCAGTGTTTCTTTGCCACCACAAGGAAAGAGCAAGCCCTAATGATACCATGCATTCATAGAATCATAGAATGGTTTGGGTAGGAAGGGACCTTAAAGATCATTAAGTTCCAACCTCAGTGCCATAGGCAGGGACACCTCCCACTAGATCAGGCTGCTCAGTGCTTCCTTGTCCAGCCTGGCCTTAAACACCTCCAGAGAGGGGGCATCCCCTGCAGCCTGATCTGAAGAGAAGTAAATGTAAAAGGAGGCTCATCCCAACCCAGAAATGACCAAGCAGATGAGAGAAAGCAGCAAACTACATGATGCTGGCAGGGGCCAGAGGAGCACAGGTTCACCCACTCCTTGTCCACTTCTTTTAGAGGACACCTTAGGGGGGGGAATGGAAGGAGGGGGTAGCAGAGTGACAGAAGTGGGGCAAAGCATGGTGCCGAGCGAGCCTGCAGGCTGACAGTTGAAACATTATTAGACTTCACTTCTCTGACAGGCTTCAGTGTTGTAGCACTTACACATGGTAATGTGATCAGCATTTGTTTCTGCCTGCGTTTAGGTGGAAGTGATCCAATGTGACCACCAACCCTCCTGCTGTCCCCAAGCCCTGCTCTCCATGCCCAGCAACCAAGAGCCAGACACCTCCTCTTCCCAAATTCAATTTCTGCTTGCCTAGACAATGTAGTTTTCTGGGATTACATATAGGTTGTGGGACTAAACACACTAAAAGTGCTTGGTCTTTGCAGAGTATTTCTGATTTAGAGAGAATGCATTTAAGATACAATAATCCAGTAACTGACAGTGGAACCTTCAGTGCTCTGGCCTGACTTCAGGAAGGAAACAGCAGAATCATACAATAGTTTGGTTTGGAAGGGACCTTAAAAATCCTCTAGTTTCAACCCCCCTGCCATAGGCAGGGACACCTCCCACTAGACTATGTTGCTCAATGCCTCATCCAGCCTGGCCTTAAACACCTCCAGAGAGGGGGCATCCACAACCACTCTGGGCAACCTGATCCGGGTTTCACCATTCTCAACATAAAGAATTCCTTTCTTATATCTAGCCTGAATCTACCCTCTTCCAGTTTTGAGCTCCTTCTAGTTATAAGTTCATTACTTTATCTTTCCAGAAAGGGAAGCAATAGAAATCTGACTGAGGACAGGTTTTCATTAAAACATCTTTGAATTTATTTATTTCCCACCGTCCAACAGGAATCAACTAGAGCACAGAAATTATTTCCCCTGCCCCTGCAAATACACTTCCTTACAACATTCAGGTCAAAATTTTCAATGTAAAACTGAAGTCTGCAAAAATAATTCTCATCTATATTGCACTGTCCTTTGCATTCACACAATAGCTACATCTGAAGGGCCAGGAAATGGAGTCAAAATGTTCTCTTGCCTCATCCCCATACACAGAAACATGGTTCTATATGCAAATATGACATATCTCTAAGAAGCATAAACTGGGAAATACAAATTAATGGAAGGCTACACTCCAATTGATTTTGTGGTCAAAAGAATTCTGCTGTATTGGTACAGAGCATGAAAAGACTATCTGTTTTATACAGGGATGTAAATTCAGCAGAATTTCACGTCTTAAATGGGAAAGAGAGAGAGGGAAAGAGAGAGAGAGAAAGAGAGGGTCCACTCAGCTGCTGACATAAAAAGCCAGGAAGCAGAAAGATATAAACAGATGGTCTTGAGATTTTCCAATTACAAACCTTTTTGGCAACATACAACTGGAGGAATTCCAAACATTTGTCACTTTGACACCGCTTTGCAGTAAGTAATGGGATTTTGGTGCTTACAAATTCTGAAGCATGCTGCAATTTGAACACCAAAACCAGCTATCTAAATCAAAGTTATCACTTAAGGAGTTAAAGTTGTATTTCAGACTAGGTACCAATGTAACAGAAGCATCTCAAAAGGCATAAGGAAAACTATTTTTAATTTGATGCTTATTCACAGATTCACTAAGATTCTGCAATAGAGCCAGAAGATATGTGCAACTTCGAGCAGGCTGGGCACACTCACACTGTTAAACTGAAGCCCACCATAAGGATAAGAGTCAGACTGCTAAACACAGCATCCCACAAAATCCTTCCACTCCTCATGGCAGAATCACCTGCAAAATCTTAGCTCAGTTTGACTGGAAACAAAGGAAATTTGAAAAAACACATTTCTCCTTTTGCTTGGTTTGTTTTGTTGGTAAATTTCTTTTAAAGAATTGCAGTTGTTTAAACATTTAGTCCTTAAGGACATCTTACTTTATCATTTGTAAGTTTTATTCCTGGTAGGTAGGTTATTAACAAGGGATTAGCCAGCACTGGGGTGCACAAAAGGTGTATAAATAGGATTGAGTGGGCATCTCACACAGGAATCAGAGCAGTGTGTGTCTAAAACAAGAACTTGCTTTAACAATTGGACAATCATAGATTTTGGAGTTCTCAGATTTATCCGTCCTCCCACATTCTGACCTACTACAGAAAGTGGAATTGAGCACTTGAGATAAAAACTTCATGAAGTAGTAATAGTTTCCCATTTTTGAAGGGGGAGAAACCCCCCCCCATCACTCCTGATGTTCAAAGGAAAAATTAAGTAACTTACAGCACTTACTTTATATTAGAACTGTATAAACGTAAAGTGCATCAGCACTTTTACACTAGGAAAATGAACTATGTAAGGATATGCTCAATTCCACAGTTATATTCATAACAAAGTGCCCTACAAAACCTACACATTCAGGAGAGAAATCCAGATACAGAACTACATACTTCACCCCCCCAGACCAAGATGTTTTTCAAGGTTATTCCAATGCTGAAGCTGAAAGAGAGCTAAAGATATCTTTGTGTCACATAATAGCAGGTGAAGAAAAGAGAAGAACAGAGTGAGCATTAATTTATTTTTATAAAAGGGTGCATCAGTTTCTTTCAGAACCTGAATTTTGAGTTGGGTTTCCAAATTACCCTATTCAATGCAAGACAAAAGAAATTAATTTAAATTTTATTACATCGATAAATAAAATAAAAATTGATATGAGGAGATACTGTACTCACCACACAGCAGAAATCAGTAGTGAGGAATCACATTCTAACATAACCCAAACCTTAAAAAGATGTAGTCCATACAAAGCAGAAAGGGAAAGAGTTGCTGAAGTTCATTAGGCTAGTTGGAAGCCATCCAAGATTAGAACTACTGCCCAATGATGAGAAACTTGCTTTCAAATCCAGAAAACAAAACCTGTGCTTACTTGTTATTGGTGGGCCCCGTTGCCAAGACATCTGACTGCAACTTGGGGAAAAATCCTTGTTCATATTTCCCTTGACCAATCTTCATGTCAAGTAAGTGGGGGTGGATGGCCGTGTGGTCGATCTTCATCAGCCTCTGCTCGATGGACTGGGCTGCAAGTGACAGTCACAGGTGAACAACCAGGTAGCAGGTGAAGACCCACACCATGACAACAGAAGTGGTCATGCTCAAATCCCTGAAAACCCTTTTAAAATGTTAAGTGGTGACTTTTATCTAAGAAAACTTTTGCTACAGAATGAGGAAACATCTGTGCTGTTAATTTTGATTTTAGTCTCTTCACGCAACACAACAAGCATTGGTACAAACAAATTAGCTGTTAAACAAGCAGGTCTTAAAAAAAATCTTATGAAATGGGTTTATGGATCAGCAAGAGTGGTTCAGTCTTTCCCAGAAGTCTGGTGTTTGGCTTTAAGTCTCCCTGAACAGGTCAGGGACCTCTGAGGCTGGCTGAAACTCTCTCCAGGGTCAGGCACATGGCTTTGCTCCAGATACATCTTTCTGGACAGACATAAAGGGGGCAAAACCAGTTTTGCAAACATCTGGCACCTATAATTCCTCCTGAAATCAGATAAGTGATTAATCTGTCAGCTATAAGGAGCTTCCTCCTGCAATTAGAGATGTCATTGCTGGATGACAGGCCTTCAGGAAGCATAGCTAATTGCAGCAAGGCCTGAGCAGCATCCAGAAGATGAGCACATGCCTTATAACAAGGTGGGCTACAGCAAGACTTGAGAGGGCTCCCTGAGCATCTCATCTCCACTGAGATAGTTCAGTTTGCTTGAAGGGCTGGAGGATTTCAACAAAAAAAATCACAAGCAGGATGAAAATAAAATCTGTCACCCTCTCAACTCTGAGTCAGATGCACCATGATGGAGAGAGGAAAGGAGGTGTATGGGGGAAATCAGCATTTAATTAGCAACTTTAATATTCAACTCTGTAGCCCATCTATTAACAGGCAGGCCTGTTCTTTTCAGTGCAACACAACTAGTGAATAAATTATGCAAAATGTGGAAGCTAAATCCATTTTCCATTTGTCAAGAACAACACGGAATTCATTTCCTGTTTTATAAAACTGTGATGGTGAAGAAACTGTCATAAGATTTACATATATTATCCTGAGAAACATGGCAGCTTTTTTTAAAAAATCCCTCTATAAAAGAAAAAGCCCTTCATATGGTATTATTTTAGAGAAAAGGACTGGGTAGTGAGGGGGTTGGGGGTTTGAAGGGTTCTGAAAATAGTAGGTTAAAGAAAACAGGTGCTGGATGGATGCTAGGGTGACATAGATTGTGAATTGTAAACATGAAGGAAAGTTGATATTACTATCAGTTTGTTGCTTTTCACAAGAGAGAAAATGAGGTTCTGGTGCCACAATATCTACCAAAACTAGACGCTGAATAGACAGTCGACCTGTAAAGCAGAATTGGTTTGAAATACAAGTGATGTAGACAAAGGATTTCTATTTCTGTTATATTTGTAAAAAAAAAAGTAAAATGCCTTGAAGGAATTAAAAACAAACAAACAAAAAAAAGCATGCCTTCAAAAAGAGAAATGTGTTTGCCCCCAATTTGTTAACATATGTCCAAACAAATTATTCCCCTCTATTACTTGGAAATGCAATAAATACTTGGCAGAGTAAGAAATTCAAGTAGAATTTGAAAACTCATCCTGTGACTGTAATAGAAAAAATTCCCAACCTACAGTACATGGGGCATTGTTCATTAACACTGAGCACTAAATATGCCACACATGAGCAGGTCCCCAGCATCCCCCACTGCTCCAACCAAATGGTGTAAGGCAAAAATAGGTCTTTTTGTTGGAAAAGAGAAATAAGGCCAGTGGAACAGACACAAGCATGGCTGGTGCTGATCTCACCACTACGATGAAGGAAAGCTCTGCTGGCAATGGACCAGGAGCTGCCTGAAATGAGAAAAAGTGAGTCTAGCTCCATGGTTTGGTTTAAGTTTCTTAAAGGCAAATCAGCCCATGAGAGCTCGGAGGAAAGGAAAAGGCTCCCTTTGGCTTTAGCATTTTAAAGTATGCTGAAGTTTTTGCCTAGGGAAAATAAGGACACCACTGAGTCCTCCTTCAGGTAGCTCTAAGGTTCCCTCACCAGCTGCAATGCTCAGATGATTGAGGATTTATTTCTTTGTACTGACTTTGTACTTTTGAATATTTTACCAGCCGGTCTGAACGTACCTGCTTCTTTCAAAGTGCTGCATTTCTGATAGTTGGATGTCCGCAGTGCAGGGGCCCTCACATTATATAGCCTTAATTTCTCAATTCGTGAGTCAAAAACTCGCAGAAAAGGGTCTTTCTCTTCCCACTGGGAGATTATCTTATTGTCTATGAAGGTAGCAAACATCTGTGTTTCGATGAAGTGTGACAGGAATGGGAGGTAAGGCTCGGGTTGGTCCGAAAGGAAGGAAGCCTGAAATGCAGAAGAGCTTGTTAGTGCCACATTCCCACCAAGCTTCCACACAGCAAACCTTCATGTGCCAGAGAATCAATCCAGCAACCAACATAAAGGCTTAGACAAGGCTTCCATGTAATGAAAACACCTCTCAGAGGGGGGGTGGTGGATTCATCTACAAAGGGGTTTGGTTCAAGGGTCACCTCTTGGATCATATCAGTGAGAACGAAGCAGTCAGGGAGGCTTTGTGACAGCTAGATAAAGGGATATCTGGAGTTACTGAAGTCCTTGTGCTGACAGTTATTTTCAAAGCAGCCTAGCAGCTACCACCAGCAGGAACAAGCCCTATGCAACCTATTGCAGACCACCACATCTGCCTGCTTAGGACCAGATCACTTGTATTGAGGTGCTACACAAATCAAGGGGTATATAGTGCTCTTCAGATAAGCCTCTTTTACACAGGACAATTAATCAAGAATTTCCAATTAAAATTCTGTGTGCCTGAATCTCCAACTGAGCTTAGAAAACCTCAAAAAATCGTTATTTTAGCAACAGCAGCAGAGATCACCTAAACACTCCCCTCCTTTTGAATGTACCACTTTTCAAAGCCTGAATACAAAACAAGACCAATAAAAGGCACAGCAGCATTTTTGTTTTGATCAAAAACTGTCTCAGATCAATGTTTAGCCTGTTCCTGGCTGTTTATTTCTCTAACATTCTCCTTAGAGAATGACTTATGTCTGAAAAATCCAGTGGTTAAGAATGTTATCTATTATGCAGAGTCACTTGGAGATAATAACCGTGCAAGCTTCCCAACAATTCTCATATCTTTTGCTAGTCTACATTGTCTTTATTTCCCCATTCCTATTCTTGTCTTCCTTTTCACTCCTGTGTGCACTCTACAAAGGAGTAATAATAGTACTCCTCTGCCATAACAACATCATAACACTCTAACAGCACAACACTGCCCATTAATTTGCCCATTTAATGATCAAAGGGCTGGAGCAATTGCCTTATGAAGACAGACTGAAGGAGTTGGGGGTGTTCAGCTTGGTGAAGAGAAGGCTCAGGGGGGATCTCATAGTAGCTTCTCAATACCTGAAGGAGGCTACAGAAAGGCAGGGGTAGGACTTTTTAATAGGATATGGGATGGAAGGACTAGAAATAATGGATGTAAATTGGAAGAGAGTAGATTCAGGCTAGATATAAGAAAGAAATTATTTACAGTGAGGGTAGTGAAAAAATGGAAGAGGTTGCCCAGAGAGGTTGTGGATGCCCCTTCTCTGGAGGTGTTTAAGGCCAGGATGGACAAGGAGGCACTGAGCAGTCTGATCTAGTGGGAGATGTCCCTGCCTACAGCAATGGCATTGGGATTTGATGATCTTTGAGGTCACTTCCCACCCAAAATATTCTATGATTCTATG
Source organism: Turnix velox (assembly GCA_013400935.1). Classification (NCBI taxonomy): domain Eukaryota; kingdom Metazoa; phylum Chordata; class Aves; order Charadriiformes; family Turnicidae; genus Turnix; species Turnix velox. The sequence continues at coordinate 34,144 of VZTY01020728.1, forward strand.
ATTAATAATACGCTCTACTGCAAGATTAGGAAAAGAGAGACTGGATTCATGTTTTGTCTCATGTCTCCACTCCCCTTATGATAAAAAAAAAAAAAAAGTAACTTCCCCTTGCTACCCTTCCACCAAACCCACAGGAGAAGCCCCATCAGCTGGGCAGAAGCCTGACAGCTCATTTGGTACAAGCCAGGACAGCTCTGACCATCCCAGTGGATGTGCACCAATTTGTGCTGGCAGGTGATTTCACCCTCTTTAATCGAAGCAGACACATCTCTCATTCAGGGAGATGAAGAGCAGTGGATTAAAGAATACCCAGGTTATAGAGGAGAGTAGCACAGGCCACCCAGAGACAGTGTGGGGTCTCCTTCTCTGGAGGCTTTCCAATCCCACCTGGACATGTTCCTGTGTGACCTGATCTGGGTGTTCCTGCTCCAGCAGGAGGATTGGGCTAGATGATCTCTTGAGGTCCCTTCTAATCCCTGATATCCTGTAATATTCTCCCCCCACCTCCCAAAAGCACTCCCAGATGGGAAAACGAATATGCAGCTATCTTTACTTTGTCAAAGTTTTGCATTTGTTCCCTGTTTGTCAGCCACGACTCCATATCTGGGGCAGCCTGAATGACGAAAGCCTCGTAGTCAGCGAACATCTGGGTGAAGCGGTTGGCGAAAACCTCGCGGAGCTGCACGTTCAGTTTGTAGTCCCTCAGCTCCAGCTCCTCGCATGGCAGCTTGCCATCCTTCTCCTTCTCCACCAGGGGAGCCGTGATGGTCATTTTTTCCATCGTCACACCCGTTCTCTTGGCCAGGGCTTGGAGGCGGGCGATGGTCTCGTTGCCTTTCAGCAGCTCGTACATGTTGAGTGCGTTGCCGGGGATGTTCCCGTTCTTCTTGTCGTTCACCAGGTCGCTGAGAACCAGGTTCTTGAGTTTGGTGGCGCTGTCACTGCAGTGCAGGTTACCCTCTGGTGGGATCCCAAACTGCAGGAGGACCTCGGAGATTTCCTGGATAAATTCCAGCTTGTTGGGGAACTGGGGGAATTCCTCAGGAAGCTCGATGAAGTGGTTATCGATGTCTACAAAGCACAGGTTTGCCTGAAACGCAAAGAAAGGTGTTTCAGAAATGATGCTCTGTTGAATCGGCTCCTTCGCTAAGCTGCCCTGTTTTTCCAGGGTGTTTCCAGGCCAAAGGCTAAGAGCACACATATGCAGGAGTCTTCAGCTACATTGACTGGCCTGTGTCATTTCAGACCCCAGCAAAGCTGAGGGCCAACTAGATGGCGACGATTTAGTGAATAAATGAAGCTTTCTGCCCTCTCCCATTTCCCTCAGGATTTGTAGATCCCTAACTTCCCACAACAAAGATTTAATACCCTCTCCCAGACCAACAAAAACACACCAACACCACCTTATAGCTCACATAAATACTATTGGTGTGAACCACTAGATCTCAAGGGCACTCTTATTTGTATCCAACAGCAAGAAGCCTCTGTAGCTGCCCTACTAAGGAACAAGATGTTCAGACTCAAAGACAAAGCTGCTATGAGCAAAGCTACAAAAGAGGGTCCCATGCAAATCCTTTGGGATCATGTCTGAGTAAAGCCCCAGTGCAAGGTCAAGGACTGTTTCCCCATTCCTCCCATCCCCTGTTTCCATGGAGGCTTTTAATCTTGGCAATTTCTCTGCCTGAGATTTAAACAGAGCGCTCCTAGACAGCTTTGCTACAAATGGAGATGGATCTCAGCTCATGAGATTAAAGCTAAGTGAAGACATGAATCTAGCAAGAGCAGATACTTTTGCTAGGGAGGTGTCAATGGGGGGATGGAAGGTCCCTACGTAAAAATTAATTGCATTGCAAATGCACCCTCAGGAATAATAGCAGAATGAAAAACAGTAATTGATCTTCTGAACTGCAGCTTGCATCTGAAATTCTGTCTGAGTGCACTGTGCTGAATAAAATCTTAAACCAGGCCAGATTCCCAAGGTGCTGAGCTCTGATGGGTTTTACCCTGGCAAAAAGATGCAGAATGAGAGGTGCAGAAACCTCCAGGGCAGCAGCAGTGGGTCTTTGTTAGCCTGACTTAGCCATTAGTGCAGCTCAGTCCTTTGCCTTTTCTGACACACTTTCAGTGCTCTTTACTTCTCATCAGACACTGCAGACTAATCCTAGGAACAGAAAGGATTTATTTTCCTCCTTCTCTGAAAAGGTTACTTTTCAGCAGGACAACACATTTCACAGCAACCATGGTTATTATATATTGGATACATCAGGGACATGCCTGAGATTAATCACCTTTCACATAGGTATTAGGATTCATTTGGTAAAGCAGAAGTGTCCCTTCAGCTCACTCTTTCATAATAAATTTGGACTGTACAAAGAAAAGCATTTCTTCATGCAAAACAGTTTGCTTTACTGAAGTTCACAGCTGTTAAAGGAGTTGTGGTATGCACCAGTGTGGTTCTTTAGCTCAGGGACTTTCTTCTTATCTATCAATATTTCATTTCAAAGGCATTTTAATTTCAGCTCTGCATATCATTTACAAAATTTGAAAAATGAGATTTGGATTAGGAAAACCCTCGGGGGAATTGTTCCCACTTTTCTCTTCAAAAACATCTGATGATTTAAGTTAATGCAGGGAGACTAGTAACCTTAAGACAGCATGATGGCCAGTTGTTAGGATTTTTATCTCTGACCAACAAATGGTTTATATTTAGTGTGAGGGATTGAAAAGCTACCCCCTGGCCTCAACGATAAAGGGATACTAAAGGGTTTTCTATTTTACACTGTCTAGGGGAATCTGAGATTCTTCTCTGTTCAAAATCTCTCCTTCCCTCTCCCACAGCTCCTGGACCTGTGGTGCTTATAAATGCTGATATTTTTCACTCATTTGTTAAACACAGTAATGGGGGAGGTGATTTCTTTTAAATTAGTACTCTTCTTTCACTGGTGGTATTTAATTTGTTATTCCAGCAATACCACAAGCCCATCACATTAAAGTTTTAATTGAAGGAAAATGACAGCTTAATCTGCTAACTCAAAGCATGGACTAATAATATTTCTTTTAAATTGTGGTAATTACATCATATAAGCATGGTTTTACTGAAAAGTGTAACTAGATACACCAAGGGTTTGGGTTTTTGTCCACCCCAATGCAAATTCCAAGTCATTGGGCTATTTTAGCCATGAGGTAAGACACATGCCACTAAGGCTAAGAATCCATTGCCTCCACCCTGTATTTAAAATAGACGTTTATTAAAAACCTTATCCTTGTGTGTGCACTTTCCACACACAAATTCCTCCTGCATTATTCTCTTCTGTTCCTACCTCCACCTGCCTTCTTACTAACAGCAGCTATTTGTAGGCCTTAGGGACTCTGCCCTCAGGAGAGTTCCCTGCATGGAGCTGGGCACAGCAACGCCATCATAAGGAGTTACAGTCATGTCAACAGTAATTTTAAGATTTTAAGAAGAAACTGGAGTTAAAATACACAGCATGCTCACATGATGGGTCCAAGTCACCACCTCCAATACAGACAGGCCAGCCACATCCCAAAGGCTGCAGTATGGAGAGTGATCAGTGGCCAGGTTCAAATGCAAAGCTCCTTTTATCATTTTCATCAAGTTTTGAAGAGAAAAGATCTTCAGTCCAAAAGAGAGCCCCTGGAGTGAATTCTAAAAGTACGTGCGTGTGTATGCCTCTAAGTGGTTCAAAGTCATGTTATTAAATGACAGGATTTATGCAAATCTGTCTCATTTGAGGACAGGATGCTGGTAGAGTAATAGTCCTCAACTTAACCATGGGCTCATCCCATGGATGGGATGAGGCAGGCATGACAGCAACCAACAGCAACAGTGATCCAGTTTCATCAAGACCATCCCTGAAGGAAATGCTCTTGAGCCCTCTTGATAGGAGTGCATCACTTCCAAGGTGACAAAACCTAGTGAAATCTATAGTGTAGGAAAAGAGAGGAACTTCCAGTGCCACAGCAAGAAGGAGAAGCATTTAGAAGTACAATTAGTGGCATTGATTAAATTCAGAAAGGGATCGAGTAGGACTGAAAAGATTTCTCCTGCTACCTCACTCCTGCTGGCAAACAAGTTCTCATGGTGCCAGAGAAGCCTCCTTACACCAGTCATGGCATTTTCCAGCAGGGATTCACACAAATATTAATAAAACATTTCAGGATAGCAACCCCCAAAAGCAGAGACTGACCTCCTGAGGCAGCTCCAGCTTGGAGCGGTCGGTTCCCTCCTTGGACTGCAGACCCATCAGGTAGGGAACAGGAGCATCCAGAAAATGCAGGAGAGAGGCAGGAAGGATGGGGACATACACATGCTGCCACTGAAATGGGAACAGCAGAGTGGTGATCCCCTCTGCCACTGTCATCAGACGCTGATAATCTAGAAAGGGACAGAGAGAGACATTGAATTATCTTGCTCTGTTACGCTTTTGCAGTCTGGTTGGCAAGGACACCAGTGACAAATCAGGACAGAAACAACGTTTACATGGCGAGGTGTACTTCTGAAAATGCAACAGTACTTAAAAACCATCAACATTATTTAATTCATCAAAACTCATTACTCCTGGGAAGAAAGTGCCAAGCATAAATATTCATTCCTTATCTAAATCTACTCTGTCATCAAAGTCATTTATTAAAAGGATACCAAAGGTTCTCTCTATAGTCCAGGATAATAACACTCAAATTCTATTAAAGACATGTATTTTTACAAAGGAAAAGGAGGAAAAAGAAGTGAATTTCTACAAAACATCGTGGTTTCTTGCTTGGTCCTGCCTGCCTGCTTCTGCTTCCCTTGCTAATACTTCTAAGAGTGAGCATTCCTTCCAGAAGACTTGCCTTGGCTACGTATTAACAGACGTTTACAGCCCCTAATTTAAAAGTGCTGCTTTTAAGTAAAACCCAAATAGAAGACTAATAGAAATTTAATTATTTAAAATATTCTGTATATTTTTATATTATTTTCACAAATTTGTATTTAATCCACTAGTTCATTGCTTTGCAATGTTTTGGTGTATTGTGCATTATTTTTTTACATGAAAATTTAATTGGATCCAGATGAGCTGCAAGAATATTTGGGTAAGAGAAAATTATTTCTCAAGTATCCAGCTGGCATGATGCAATACCTATTTATTAATATAAATGAGGGAATCTATATTGGAGAACAGAGATTTTTCAAATGAAATAAAATCACACACTGGTATTCGAGATGATCATCCTTACAATATCACAACCTGTTTATTAATGTAAATGAGGGAATCTATATTAGAAAATGGAGATTTTCAAATTAAATAAACAAAATCACACGCTGGTATTTGAGATGGTCATCCTTACAAAGAGTCTCAAGCTACAGGCAATCCATCAGGGAACAGGTAAAGAACTCTGGGCCTTGTAACCTGCTGGTGAATGTGAAACCAGATGATTGCTTCCTCTCCATACATCCTCCAAGTTTCCAAGAACATAAAAGTACTTAAACCTCAAATCCTTTGGAATCTTGACTTATCATGCATCATAGACTAGTTCAGGTTGGAAGGGACCTTAAAGAACATCAAGTTCCAACCCACCTGACATAGGCAGGGACACCTCCCACTAGACCAGGCTGCCCAGTGCCTTGTCTAGCCTGGCCTTAAACACCTCCAGAGATGGGGCATCCACAGCCTCTCTGGGCAACCTGTTCCACTGTTTCTCTACTCTCTCTGTAAAGAATTTCTTTCTTATATCTAGCCTGAATCTTCCCCCTTCCAATTTGCTTCCATTATTTCTAGTCCTTCCAAAAGGAGTTTTGCCCCCAGCTTCAGTATATGGGCACATTGTTATTAATCAGTAAGAGTGGCAGAAGGGATGTCTGCTCTATGGCTGTGTCCAAAACCAATTTTCATCACCCCCTGGCAATTCTTATCAACTTTGGCTTGACCAACCAAAAGGTCTTCACTCTTACCAAGCCCATATCCTTGTTAACATCTTGACTGACACCCATCTCTCCTACTCCACTCTGGTCTACCCCTAGAAATTAAAAGTATATGTATAAATAGCTTGGTTTTGAGTCATGAGGGAAGGCTTTTTTTCCCCTGTAGCCCCACTGTCTGCTTTTGCTTGGAGAGGAACCCAGCCTGGCCCCTTCTGTTTCCTGGACCATCCTGTACAATAGCCTGGCAGACATCAGCAACAGCAAAAGTGCTGTCATCTGACTCTGCTCAGCTATTAGGAGGCCAGTGGGAAGATGCACTTGAATAAACATGCAAATTAAACCAACAAATTGCATAACCCATTCTCTTTCTTGCTAGCACCTCTCTGTGGAAAAACATCCTTGATCCACAGAAGGTCAGCCAGCAGGGCAAAAGCATTTTTCATCTTGTCTTGCTTATGGCTAGTCACTCAATTTTCAAAATTATTTTCATGCACACAAGTCAGCCTCAAGGTTACACCTCAAAGCCATTCCCAGCTACAAATCAGCTATTTATGAATCCTTCCCTATGAAATGATCTATAATTAGGCATGTCTTGTTGAGGATTACTCAAGAAGAATTATAGAATTATAAAATAGTTTGGGTTGGAAGAGACTTATGAAGCTACTGAGAACAACCTGAAAATAACAGATTCTTCCATTTCCCCAAATCAGAGTGAGAAAAGGGGAGGCAGGACAGAAAAAAGGATGGGAAAGAATGAAAGTGGAAGGAAAAAACCAGGATTTGTACAGACAGTGTGTGCTTCCATCAAGGAAGTGTTTCCAGATCCTATCCTACCATTATTTTGATAACAATCTCTAACTGCAAGTTGAGTTTTGCTTGTTATTTTATGAATGAGAGGCCCAGGAAGGAAAACTACTCTCTGATCCTATGCCAACCTTTAGAGCTAGAATGAGGGATTAGATAGCATTCACTAGCTTAGGAAGTGTCTTTTGAAAAAGTCATCTCTTGTTGAGCATGGTGGGGACATGACACTCCTGTTTCCAATACATCAAGAAACATCTGGAAAAGAGACAAAAACTAAAAACACTGCCTGGCCGCATAAGGTCACAAACTCAGAGTGATGAATGGCTCAAACTAAGGCAATTTCTGTGAAATAAACCCCTTCCTCTTCTCAGGGCTCACCAACCTCATGCAGTGTATGCCACAGCAGATGAGGTGAAAGACCCCGAGGTGCCAACGGAGCTGCTCCTGACTGCTTGGAATGCCTGAACAGGTTGCAGCCCAGGGTGATGTCTCACAGCAGCAGAGCAAAGACATGATCTGCACAAAATCATCCCTGGGTACACTAGTGGATAGTGGAGACCTAAGCCTGGGGCTTCCTCTCTTTGCTGCACAGCCTGGGACTGGAGAGAAAGGACAGAGATTAGAAGATTACTGAATGTCTCAAACAGCAGAAATGTTTCTCTGCAGTATGCAGATGGGCTCTTAGCTTTAAGTAGCTCTTATCCTGGATCTCCTCTCCATCCGATTGTTGCACCTCTCTTCCTTTCAGTTTTCATTTCTTCCCACTCCCAAAGTGATGATGGCTTAAATCCCAGTATGTATTTAGCCTGGCAACTATCCCTGCATTCCTCACCTTGCCTACCTGGGACAGGGAACTATCCTGCCTTCTCTCTAGGATGGGGGACATCACTGAGTAAAGCCCCTACAGTAAGTTCTTCATGCTCAGAGTTTAATCTCTGATTTGTACAGAGGACATTTTCCAAGAGATACTATTCAAGGAGGATATTCCGAGGGCAAAGAGGCTTCTGTTGCAACTGCTGCCTCCTAACAACTGCTTAGTGGATTTGGCATGCTCTGTCTCTCATATTTAACCTTCTCCTTAAGCAAAGAAGAGAGCAACAGAGTTAAGTTCAAAGTCTCTGGATCCAATGCCTTTTTCTGACAGCATTTCCTAGGAATCCTTGGCCAAGTCCCTGCATCTCAGCTCCCTGCATTGGACCACTGAGGTCCCACTCTCCTGCAGGACAGCAACACTGATATGCGTTTCAGCCACATTTTACAAAGGTCTGGTAACATCCACCAAACACAACATAATGCTTAAAATACAACCCCTGATGAGATTACTAATTGTTATTTTGTTCTGGAGTTGGGAATGATTTCAGTGTTTGAACATCAATTCATCATAAAAGTTTTTCTGAAGGAGGAAAAATTTTGTCAGATTCTTGATGTTGATTCTCCACAATATAATAACAGAACAATAACCTGTCAGCACGGTATTACTGCATGCACAGACAATGTGCATGCAGAAATATTTACCCCAAAGAGCTTAAAATCCAAACACAGGCTGTGAGACTGAGAAAGCAAAACAAAGTAATCCTTCTCCTTTCAATTTACAGATGGGGTATAGAAGCTCTGAGATCCTATGCAATTCACAAAGCTCAACTAAAAAATTGCTTTTCCTGCTACAAAGGATTCTGATATGTCAAAATCCTCCCAGAGTTGCAAGCAAACTGAGACAAATATCCTTAGAATGGGGAAAGGGATATTAGTCTGGGTATACCCCCTGCCCAGAACAGTTAAGACCTCCCTTGTCCAGGTACTACCTCCAAAATGGGGCAAAATTTTTGGTTGTAATTGAACAGAAGAGAATTTCACTCATCACAGTCTCAGCAAAGGCCCAGCCACAGGATTTTTAGTCTAAGGCATGTGTTAGAGCACATACATGCTCATTCAAATCACAAGCAGCTTTCTTGCAGTGATAACTACAGCCTCATTCCAGTTTCAACACATCCAGCCTTCCTGATGAAAGAACCATCTGGCAGTTTTCCAACTCTCTTTTCCAGTAACCCACCGCAGGTAAGGCAGAAAGCCTACTGCTGAGCTAGAGTCTCAGTCTGGATCTTCTAAATCCAGCCTAATGCTTTAAAAATAGAATATGTTTCATCTTGCTTTTCCCTTTTGAGTCCTGCTTTCCATACACGCTGAAAGCATTTGAAAAGATGTGTGACCTGCACTCTGCTTCCTTTCCTCTACTGCTTTTTGAACATGTATAAAGTGTAACTGCAGCTTTGTAAAGCCACGTATTTAAATACTTATCCTGGAAGAAGATAATCAGGTGATGTTCTCCAAGAGTACCTTAGCAAAAGGAACAAGGCAATTCTCAGCAAGAGGTTTAGCAAAGCAAAGCCAACAACAGAGAAAAATTATAATAATGAAAGAATAAATCAATGAACTTTAATGAAAAAGAGCCAATGCTTCAGTGGAAGACACCTCAGCCAATTTTCAAACACTGCTGTGACTAATAGCTTTTCTATATCCCCCCTCTTCACTCAAAGTATTAGAAGCAATCACTATTTAACAGCTACTTTGTGTAAGACTAGATGGATTATCTGAGTCAAGTATATTGGAAAAAGTAAAAAATAAGCATTAATATTTTGCTTTGAGCTCTGAGCATGAGTCAGGCATGGCACATGACAGTTATGAGCCCTGTCTAGCAGCTCAGTACCTTCAGATCTGTGATGTTTATATATAGCACACTGCAGATGAAAAAGGAAATCTGAAATTCACATCTGAGACAAAAACTGTTTATGAAAGAAAAGGTTTTCAAATCAGATCTCAACAGCTGTGCAAAAGCAATGCATATAAAGACTTCAAAGCACCCTGGAAGCTTCCATCTTTCACCTGGGTTTGTGTCCCAGCAGCTTTGACGACTGCCAAGCCAGCCCAGGTGATTTTCAAGAGATGTTTCCATAACATGCGCAAAAATGCTTCAGGAAACACTTATTCATCACAGAAATCACCTTACATCTGGCCAGTGACATAGTGTTGTAACCAGCAGACCATGCTGGAGAAATGACCCATGGTGTCTCAGTGCCCTTTCTCCCTGACAGAAGAGTGGATTTACCAGTGACAGACATAGCACACAAGTTACAAGATAAAAGTAGAGCAGCAATTTATGCAAAGCTGAAAGCTTTCTTCAACAGGATGATCAAGACTAGCCTGCATCTAATTGCCCAAACTAAAAATTAGCCTCTCAGCCTGGGGGGTCAGCTCTGCCCCAAGGGAAACATCCCAAGGCTGACATTCACCAAGGCCAATTCTTCCCATTTTCCCTTGTTGGCAAATTCTTAATGGAAAAAAAAAAATCACTTCCACTTCAATAAATTTCCATTTATACAATTTATCCATGTCACAGCCTGCCATCAGTGGTTCAGAATAAATTAGCTTGTGATTAAGAGCTACCTTAAAAATTAATTCACAGGAAAAACCTGAATTAGCTCCCATTACCAGTCTGGTTAAGCCTCCAAGAGCAGGCCAAAAGTCTATGATGAGCTGACAAGGTGGCATGAAGATGCCCCAGACAGCATAAAGACCCTAGTGGGCAGCACCTCTTGTCTAGGGCAGCAGAGTCACAGGGAGAGCACAGACTCCAACATTTGCTCAAGACCACTTTTGATTGCTGTGTTATTTACCTGGCATTTGCTGTAATCAGAATGTAAAAGGCCTAACTTAAATTTTTCCCCTTTCATTCATAAAAAGCAAAGATGTTTTTATAATGGGAACTTGTAAAAGTCAGTTTTAAAAGTAGAGAGGTGATGGAGTGTGCATGTGTGTGTCTGTGCATGGCGTTCAAAGCAGTCACCAAACTTCATCTATACTTCATTATGAACAGAAACAGGAGTAGGGTTGTGGTGCAGGCTTCTACTAGCTCCTCCTTGTTTCCAGCTGCTTTTTAAAATTGACTTTTCAGGTATTTTTTACTTCAGTGACCAAAATCAACCACCTTTAAAATTAAAAATAATTTTGTCTTTCCATATAAGTTCAACCCCAGGACGATATTTGAGTCTTTGATTATTTGATTCAATGACTTGCCTCCTTTCCATGGGAATATGCACTTTGGTCTCCTCTGACCATGGTCCTTTTAAGGCCCTAATGAACTTTCTTGCAACACAGGGATGTTCATGGTTAGCTCTGCAATAGTTTCCCATTGGTTTTGATAGAATAGTTTGGGTTGGAAAGGACCTTAAAGATCATCTGGTTCCAACCTCCCCTGCCACAGGCAGGGACACCTCCCACTAGATAAGTTTACTCAGTGCCTTTTCCAGAATATCAGTTTGGAGTGCAACTACTGAAATAACAACCAGAGGGGAGCAAAGGTTTCCTATGTAAGTAATTGGTGCAAAAATGCAAACACATTGTGTATTAATTTTAAAATATCTCACCCAAAACCAATTTCATAAGAAAGATCTTTCAGACACTACCTTTTTCTAGGTGATGACTACATATCTTTAGTATTTTGTATTATAATGTCTAAGAATGAAAAAAAAAAAAAAAGAATATCTCAAACCAGGACACTGACTCAACCTGGGAAATGCTCAACATTATAACAAGGATAAACAGCCTAAGCTGTAAGAAGTTTATCTTTGTCTTGTCCACACATTCCCTCTTGTGTTTAAATCCCTAGAAAGGCAGGCATACAGAGTGTATTGCTGAGGTTTCTGCAGAGCCCAGAGTTTAATTCATCTCTCTCCAGCAGACATCTCACACCAGTGGCATTTTGTTGCCAATCCTTGGGAAATTGTAGCAGCTATCACAGAGTGTTATTAACTTGGGCACTGCTGGAAGCCTGGACATTCACAATACCCTTACATCTTCATGGTCACAAGGGAGAGCTGCGCTCTGAATAAAATAAAGGCCACTTGCAAGAGTATTAATTTCTATGACTGAATAAGCCATATTAAAAGTACAGCATTATGTATGTGTTATACCATGGGCCTTGTTTAGTGATAACAAATAGGACTCTGCATCAGGTTTTTATCTGCTTTGTTTGGAGTCTCATAGCTCCTATGTCCTTCCCCTGAAAGTCACAGGAACACAAGCTTTGATTTTTTAGAGGATGAAGTTTTATAAGGCTGCAAACCAAAGACTGCAGGGTCCCTTCTGACCCAAACTATTCTGTGATTCTATGATTCTAATCTGTCATTGAGACTGGGAAGTTTGCTGCAAGATCTGGCCACTGGAAATACAGTCCAGCAATTCCATCTTCTTTAAGGTAGAAAGGGAAGAAAGGATTAATGCGCAAAATCACTCTCTCATCTGTTACTTTGGAACAGGAGAGAGGTAAGCCAAAAACTTTTAATCTTTTGCCCTAAAGAACCTTGGGACTTGAGCAACCTCTTATCCCTGATGGACCTCAAAGCTTAGAAAGGAGATTTCAGCAGTAACTAGCCTAGCTGTATTTCAAATTGGAGAAGAGCTGCTCTGTTTTCTTTTTCAGGAATAGAAGGACTGATTCTTAAAAGAAGCTGCAGTGCACAATTAGCCAAGCACTCAGCAATCAGGGTATGCCAAAACAGAGGCTTAGCACTTGACCCCCACTCCTCATTCCTCCCCTCTGGGAACCAGCATTATGATGCTATTTACATAATCATAGAATTTCCTTAATACAAGTATGCTTTTCCCCATGCTCCATCAAGTTCTGCCTGTATTAGATAGAGAAGTGAAAGTCATGTCAAGGACTATCCCATTCACAAGGATTTACTGGAGGAGAAAGAGGGGAATCATATGAATTTTGGGAGGGTGAAGATTATTCTCACATGTCAAGGACTATGCCATTCACAAGAACTTACTGGGGGAGAGAGAGGGGGAATCATATGAATTTTGGGAGGGTGAAGATTATTCTCACATGTCAAGGACTATGCCATTCACAAGAACTTACTGGGGGAGAGAGAGGGGGAATCATATGAATTTTGGGAGGGTGAAGATTATTCTCACATGTCAAGGACTATGCCATTCACAAGAACTTACTGGGGGAGAGAGAGGGGGAAATCATATGAATTTTGGGCAGGTGAAGAAGATTATTCTCACTGTCACATTTTACTTTTAAATAAGCACAGGCAGTGAAAACAAACAAAACAAGTAAATACTTGAAGTATAGCAAATAATTGCACAAAACATATTTATCTAATATAGTGACTCTGAGAATTGAATCAGAATTATTTAGGAGAAATTTTCTATCTGTCTTCAGTATGTAAAAGTAATGAACATGCAGGCTGCTCTCCATCTCCACGAAGTATTACTAAAATACATTCTGACAAGCAGACATTTACTAATGCTACCAGCTTACAGTTAAAAACAATGAAAATCTCAGATTTCAGAGAGTCCATAAGCAGGTACCAGGGTGGGAATGATAAGAAAGGATGGGAAGGCATTTCAGTGATGCTGCTGCTTAATGTTGAAGCCCAGTATCAAGTGGCAAAGGCAGCATGATTCAAATAGAGGAAGAAAGGAGAGAGCACGTACACATAGAAGCGAAAAGGAAGGAGAAAGCAGCCTAATCAAAACTAACAGCAGGATTTCTGCTCACACTTCAAACTGAGAGCAGATAAAGCCCTTCATTTTCAGTTCTTAAAAGCAAACCCCTGGAGTTCATGTGGAGAAATGCTCTGCAAAGAGCTAGGAATCCTTTGAATTTAGTTGCTTGCAGAAGAACTACCCTTCCTTCCACGCCCCAAACATTTCTTCCGTCCTCAGCCATTTATTCATTAGCATTACTATTACACACTTACTGACCTTTTCTTTTATATGACAAACCCACATGTTCACTTTTGAAGCCTGGAAGTGCATTACCCACGCTCATTTTAGACAGCTTTCCATCCTCTCTTTCCTCTCCATTTCAAGTGCTTTGTTGACTGAACTACATTTCTTGAGAAATCCAGGTATTGACCATATTTTCTCCTTTCCACTGAGAAGTACATCTGCTTAGTGTTGTTCATTCCAGCCTGGTGAAACCACACTTCCCAGCCCCTGATTTTTTTGCTAATTTAGGGTCAGCATCACAGAAGCTATTTGGGAACACAGATAATCTGGGCAGGCACCCAGAGACAATTAGAGCAATCTCCAAAAAGTCAGGAAGGGATACCCTGTAAATCCATTCAGTTTCAATGTACTGTTAGAACTTCAGTCTCTTAAGTGTTAAAAACAAAATCTCAGTGCTTTAACTAGAAATTCCCATCATACAGAGGGAAGAAAATGTCATCAAACTTCAGGATGCTGCTGAAATTTGGAAAAAATACAGTAGCAATAGTGTTTTCTGCAAGATGTATATTTTCTGCTGGTATTTTTGCAGAAGATAGGATTAGTTTCCTGCTGTCTTGCAGCATGATCAAGGGCAATGTAAGGATAATAAGTGATTCCATTGCTAGCTGTCACAAGTGACAAATACAATGCATAATTAAACCAGCAGCACCCAGACCGCCTAGAGGAAACAATTATTTAATGCTTTCATTCGGAAAAACTAATTTCTCTTGCATTTTTTCTGCTATATTCATAGAATCATAGAATAGTTCTGTTTTGAAGGAACCTTAAAGATCATCTAGTTCTAACCCCCCTGCCATGGGCAGGAACACCTCCCACTAGATCAGGTTGCTCAGTGCCTTGTCCAGCCTGGCCTTAAACCCCTCCAGAGAGGGGGCATCCACAACCTCTATGGGCAACCTCTTCCACTACCCTCACCATAAAGAATTTCTTTCTTATATCTACCCTGACTCTACCCTCTTCTACTTTACATCCATTATTTCTAGTCCTCCCATCACATATCCTATTGAAAAATCCTATCCCTGCCTTTCTGTAGGCCCCCTTCAGGTATTGAGAAGCTACTATTCCCACATTTCACAAACCACTGAAAATCAACAGCCTTATAGAGTTGAAAATTAACAATTGTTGATGCCCAGGAACAAGCCCACCGAACATCCCTGTATGTGTGCCCACCTTGTGAGTACAGAAGGATCTGCATCTCCAGAAGAACACAGGTGAAAACCTGGACCAGGTTCTCCAGGCCCAGCAGCTCAAAGACCTCCCTCAAAGGATAATCAGAAAGTGGCAGCTCGTTTGGCCCAGGTCTCTGGCAAATGATGGGCTCATAAACTCCATAAAACTTCAGTGACCTCCCCGGGGGTGGCAGGGGCACCTCATAGAGGATATTGTGGATGTAGCTCTCCAGGGGCAGAGGCGGAGGCTGCTGGGAGGTCACCGCCTTGTAGAGCTGGATAAGGAACTTCTTGCAGGCTTGCATGAAGGGCAGAGGGGTGATGAGGCATATGCATTTGGAAACGTAGAGAGTGTCTCTGCTGATGTCGTAGGAGTTGTACCTCTGAAGCTTGGCAAGGGAGGTAGCATCACCCTCGTCGATGCTGCTGGCCAGGGAGTCCATGCTGCAGGAGGAGGAGGCACAGACACTGCTGTATTGCTCTGCATTGTGCATTTGGTAGAGTGTTTGCATGGCTGTGCAGATCTGCTTGCTTGTGACCTCCTCGTAGAACGTGAGCACAAACCCATATGTACGGGAGCCATCTTCTCTGGTGATGATGAAAGAATGGAGCTGGGGATCTCTGTTATCCGCCTGCGTCCTGAAAGAGAGCCCCTTGGGCATACACAGCTAACAAAAGAGAAAAGACACAGATAGCGTTATTCAAGAAACAATTATGTTTTGTTACTTTTGCTTTGCTTTTGTTTTTGTTTTCTTCCACTGCATCTAAACAAAGCCATTCATCATTCAGCAAACACTGATCTTCATGAGAGGTAGGAAAAGTGAGATTCCCCAGCCAACACAAGCTGCTAGAAACCCATTGAGGTAATTAATTTACCCCTTGCTACACACGTGTTACACACCCCTCTTTCCCTCCACCCTATCATAGCAAGGCCAAATAACTAACATCAGTTTTGGTTTTGCTGCAAAGCAGAAAAACAGAATCATAGAACAGTTTGGGTTGGAAGGGACCTTAAAGATCATCAAGTTCCATCCCTCCTGCCACAACCTGAAACAGAGACCTGCTTCAAAGCATTAATATCAGGGACTGAAAAAGAAGGGCTGATATAGGGAAACATCCAGCCCTGGAACAGTTTATAAGGGATACTTTCTGGATCTTTACCCTACTCTGGACTGACAATAATCCAGAAGCTTTTGTGGTTTCCATTCATTTAAGTTATGGTACTGAATTAAAATTACAGATTTCTTAAAATTCTTTGATCTTCCCTAATTTTCTTAAAAGAAACCAAAACAACTGACCGACAACTATTACATTTACTTTCTTAAGTGCTACAAAATAGCTTACACTTGAAGAATGAAGGAGATGGGAGGAGGACATACACAAAATCTATGAAAGCCTCATTTTTTATTTGCCACTCAGCAAAATCTTTTGCAGTGAATCTACTGTGCTGGGCGTTTCTCTGAAACACAGCCCTAGTGATAACTTGAGGCATTTTGCCAAGCATTCCTCAGGAATTCTATCAGCCATCCAATACAACACAACAAACATCCAGCAAAACTTGTTTGAATGTGCATCTGCATGAAGCTCCTTCTGTTCTAGCTAAGTCAGCAGGTTTATAAATGAGCAGCTGAAGATACCCTCATACCTTCTATCTAAAGAAATAAAAGACAAGAGGGAATTCCTTCAAAGTGTTCTTCTTGTTACAAAAGATGGCAACTTTCCCAAGGGATGAGAGCAACTGAGTGCATCCCTTGTTGCCTCATTTCAACTGGGAATAAAGTCTTCTGATGGTGGAAGAGGTCATGAGAAACACATATTTTCAGGCATATTCTACCTGGATTTTTCCAGTGCACCTTGCAGAGACCTTTCAACAGCCTGATAAAACTCCTAGCAGTCCAGCTGGGATTTAGAAAAGTGGCCCAGACTCACTTCACAAGATGTCAATAAGCTCCTAAGTTATGTAGAACCCCTTTTATGTATTCCTTTAAAGGGCAACAAGGGAAATAAGAAGCCTGGAGTTAGTAGAAGAATTTAATTCAACTTATGGGGTTTCCTGACATCTATGATGAAATTGCCGCTTGAAACCATTTTTGAACAGCAACCTCATTTCCACTGACAAAGTTTATAGTTTTTATTGAGGCATTGCCAGCAGTGCCACGATAAAGGCTTTTCCAATAAAGAAGTAATAAAAAGCCCTTGTTACGCAGTTTATTTAAATTAATTCTGTACAATAATCATCTCCTAAGCTCACTTTTTGTCAGGCTTGCTTAATATAGTTTTATTTCAAATCTGAGCATACTAAACTCACAGGTATTAATCTCAACACTATTTAAGTTTATATTTTTTTAACTTCACAGAAGACAAGCAAATTATATGTACTTGTACAATCAAGAACAGATAAGCATCAAGGAAGTTCAGACCGGCTCAGGCAGTTTCAGAAGATGGTATTAAATAAATTTCCTCTAAATCTTAATCATTATTCCCTTGTCCTTTATATACCAAATAGAGAAACACACAAGGAAACAATCTAAGATTCAGCCTGTTGTGGTTTATGCCAGCCAGCTAAGAAACAACACAAAACCACTTGCTCACTCCCCTCACAGTGAAGGAGAGAATCAGAAGATTAAAACTGAGGAAACTTGAGGGTTGAGATAAAGAGAATTTATTAGAGCAAAAGGTGTGCATACCAGCAAAGCAAAACAGGGAATTAATTCACTGCTTCCCATTGTCAGGCAGGCTTTCATCTATCTTCAGGAAACCAAGGCTCCATCACAGGTTACTTGGGAAGACAAACCCCATCTGAACGTCCTCCTTTTCCTTGTTCTGCCCCCATCTTTATGTTGCTGAGCAGGATGTCATATGATATGGAATATCCCTTTGGTGAGGGGAGGGCTGCTGTCCCAGCTGTGTCCCTTTCCAATTTCTTGGGCATTCCTAGCCTACTTACTGATGGGTTGTGGTGAGGAGTAGAAAAGGCCATGACCCTTTTTAAAACATGACTGAGCACTAACTAAAACATCTCTGCATTATCAACACCACTTCCTACACAAATCCATAACACAGCCCCATCCTAGCTATTATGAAGAAAATTACCTTCACCCCAGCCAAAACCAGCATGCAGCCAGTCTGGCATATGCAGAGTATTGACTAAGGCCCTGGTCCATAGACTGCCACAATCATTAGACATACAAGAACACACAGGAAAAGCCAGAGAAAGAAAGAAGACAGGAAACCACTGAGTGAGGGAAGGGGAGTTAGAACTAGATGATCTTTAAGGTACCTTCCAACCCAAACTATTCTATGATTCTATGATTAAGTCACTTAAGAAGCTAAGATCAAAAGGAAGGGCCTGTGCTCATTTTCCAGCAGTACAGAAAGCTTCAAATTTGCAGTTAAGGCATAAAAACTTTCATCTTAGTGCCTTGGACATCAATCGCTTCCCATCTCATCAGTGACTGTCACACACACCAAAGGACAGCACTGGGGAAGAGCAGCTTGGGGGAGGGGAAGATCTCCTTGCTGGTGATGCTGGCTGACTAATGGTGAGAAGGCAATCAGTCATCTTTATCTATCCAAAATTATCCAAGGCTACAGATCAAATGATAAGATTTTGCTTTTCACAGCACATTGCTATTTATATTTAAACACATCTATCATCAGAACAGTGTGATAAGTGCAATAAGGCTTCTAACCAATATAATTTGTACAAACAAAAGGAAGCTGCACAGAGACAAAGGTAACAATCCCTAATGCATCTCTACAAGTGATGAGTAGGAAATACCCTTCTCTCAACACAGAGGCAGAAGACACACCATAATCCCTCTCTCCTTCCAGCCATCATCAGCTGCAGATATTTCTGAACCAAAGGTCTCCTCTATGCCACTGTGCATCAGCACCAGTTCACCTCTTCTCTGTTAGATCCTCTCTTCCACTTTCTGAGCCTCAGGACCTGTGGCAGCAAGATCCACACTCAAAGTTGTGCTGTGGGTGAGGTGGTGGAGAGAAAGATGCTTTTGTTTATATTAAAGCCTGCTCTTTCAAAATACAGTAGGCAAACTTTATTCTTTTATTTCAGTGCAGAACACCTTAAACTGACTTCTTTGGACTTCAGAAAAACAGGTATAAATTTATCAACCTTGGTGAATCCAAGGGCTAAAATAGGAGTTTGATTTCCTAAAAAAAAAATAAAAAGAAATCACTTTCCTCTCTACTGAAAACTTGAGCTTGGAACAACATATTACTTGCAGAATGGCCACAGGAGACAGCATGTGACATTAGGCAAGGATAATTGCAAAAAGCAGTGGGGGAAAAATAAATAATTCCCTATTAAGGAGAAGCCTGTACTTGGATACAAACTTTGAAATGGAGAAGAAACATGACTCGTAGGCAGATTGACTGCATGGGACTTCAGGGGGTTGTTTTTAGAGTGACACAAAGGTTTCAGAAGGCAATTGAAATTCCTCAGGCATCCAGCAAAGCCAGAGTTCTCACAAGTTAACCTTCAAGGATTTATGCATTTTCTTAGCTGAGGAAAATTGCTTCTGGAAGCTCTCATAAAGCAAACACATAGGCAGAACTAATACAGCAAGGCAAGATCAGAAAGGCCAGTAATTGCCTCAAGGGGTTCCACGGAGGTGGCTATTACTTTAAATGATTTTTCAGATCAAAACAATAAAGAATTTTTCCAAAAGATTATTTAAAAGACCATTAAATAACACTACTGCAAGTAAATGCTTTCTTTTTCCTCCTAGACACATTGCATATAAAAGATGTGCTCATCAGCTCTTTGATTTCAGCTGAACACAGCTCAGTTCAATTATTTTCTTTTAATAGGTCTCTTGTTGGTTTTAGTATTCCATTTTTGTCTGATAATATCATCACACTTCATGAATACTAGACATTTTCAACTGTAACATGCGAGGCAAATAATGCAGCAATTCCAGTTATTAACTCTTGCTGCTCTATTCCTGCTGCACTTCTCTGCACACTCCCAGGTCAAAGGCATGAGTAAAAGGCATTTAAAAAATTATCAGCAGTTGAGCTATTACCACCTCAACTTTAGAGAAGATGCATCATTCTGAGCCCTTCATGCTTTCTCCATAGAAAAATTAATGTGGAAACCTGCACAAATGCCACAGCATCCCCACGAGTGCATATTTGGAAGCAGAGGAGAGAAATCCTGGGCTGCCACTGGGCAGAGGGAGTGAACAGGTTCTCTCCACAGTGCCCCAGAGTCATCTCTTCTAGCCATCACTACTTCTAGCTCTTCTATTTTCATGTTAAATATTTAGCATGGTGCTAAAAAACCCCAAAAAATGAGATAGAAATTGAAATCTTCATGACTGCAGGTAAGTTTCAAACACATTTTTGCACTCAAACAACTCCATTTTATTGTGGGTTTTTGATTTTTTTTCTCCACTTCCTAGCTGAGGGCCAAGAGATTCTCCTGACTTTGTGTCTTCACCAAATAATGAGGTTGTTTCTGTGTCACAGTAGCCAGTAAGTAGTCCTACCCTCCTCAAAGGTGAAGCACACCTAAATTAGATTGGTGGGAAGGAGTTCACTAATTCTCCATTTTGAAATGTAGAAAAAACATGACTTGTAGGCAGATTGACTGTATGGGACTTCAGGGGGTTGTTTTTAGAGTCATACAAAGGTTTCAGGAGTTGAGTTGGACCCAATACCAATTCTTGAAAACAGCTGGAATTGGTATTATTGTTTAATTATAACAACAACTGTTTAATTTATATACTCTGTACTGAAAAGCTTAGCTCAAATATCACTAATGCATTGTCTCTGACAGGACTTAACAAGTGCTTTGATGATTTTGGAAACCCAGTTTGAATATCACCTATTTTTGGAAAACTTCCATGGAATCACTGGTCTTTTAGTTGTCCCTGTCGCCATATAAAAGTCCAGAAACTGTTTTCTCCTCCTTCCCCACTTCACATGATTAAGCCTAGTGGGTGATTTTAGTCCCAGCAGAAATGGTATTCATCACATCACCAGAGATGGTTGTGAAAAACCCAGGAATCACATGAGAGTTGAAGTTATCAGGAAACAGCTCAAGAGAAAAGTGTTTCTCTACCTACCATGTTGACAGCATCCTGGTCAAAGGGGTTCCACTCAATGTTCTGAGGGTAATGGGCCAAAACTTTGGACTTGAAGGTTCTTCTTAAAGGACTCTGATCAAAATTCTCTCCTGCAACAAATGAAGAAATAAAGACATGTCACAACAGTGAGGCTTCAGTATAGCTGGCCTGGGCAGCTTTCCTTCACTTTATTTGGGGATTTTTTTGTGAAATCTGAAGGGCATTTCTACTCCTAATAAATGTACTGCTAATAGAAAGAGAAAGAGAAAAGATGCACAAACTGATTTTATCCTCATTCCCACAAAAAAACAGCTTCAATATGGGTTCCATCTCAGTGTTTAATACAGGAAAATTTATTGTTAAGGGAAAAAATACTGAATTTTACAGAAGAAATATTGAGTCAACTGAATTCTCCACCTTCCCCTGCAGCTTGAATATTTAGACCTGACTTTAGACACTGAAAGAGTGCTTTCCTTTGAAGTTGGTTAGAAATTGCCTGGCAGTCAATAAAAAGTATAAGCACTTCTTAACTATTGTAAATTATTCAAGGATTCACTATAGATGTTTTTATACTAAAAATCCTACGCAAAGATTAAACATTTAATTTTTCTACATGAATTTTAAAGGGCAGAATTTTTCCACACAAAGAATCCAGCAAGTGCAAAGAGGAAGACTGAAATTAGACTTCAAGCAGAAATGGATCCAGTTATCAGCATACAGTCTACTTCACAGTGAACTTTTAAATGGAGTTTCTACCATTGCATAGACAACAGTATAGAATCATAGAATAGTTTGGGTTGGAAGGAACCTTAAAGATGATCAAGTTCCAACCCCCCTGCTATAGGCAGGGACATCTCCCACTAGATCAGTCCACTCAGTGACTTGTATGTACCAATAGTCATCAAAATGAGAAATTCTTAAAATCTGTTAACTATACTGTCATCTCCTACACTTCTATCAGATGTCAGGTTACTAATTTCAGGCTTCTTGCTTTAAAAAGTGAGTCTTTCCTGTTCAGTTCCTTCCTCACCTGAGAGAGATGAATGGGATGAAAACCTAACGTTAACAACATCAATTGTTTTCCACTGAACCCTACTTTGCACTCCCTTTTGGATCTCTTAGCATTACCTAGATGCTTTTAAAAATATGTTGCTAAAATAGAATTGGATTTCTTTTCTTTAAAACAAAAATTACTTCCCTTTATACTTAAAGACAGAAACACTATTTCATTAATGCTTTTAATGGGAGGTTATTTTGAATAAGAAAATATTCACTCACTTGGCAAGCTTCAAAGGTAATGCACTGTTCCTAAAGAGAAGTTATGCTGCAAGTCACTGTCCTCACTAACCCCTCTCTAAAGACGGTGTAGAATGTAGGAGCATAATTTGTGCTGGCTGAATAACATATGACAATTCAACCCTCATGCAGCTCAGAGCCTTTGACTGATGTTGCCAAATTTTTAGGTCAGCAGCAACCCAATGGTTTCTGAGGTCACAGCCAGCTGGCACATGCTCTTTGCTCCTTGTGAAGCACAATCTACATAGGCACTGGCTCAGAGTGAATTCACTCAAGAAAAACTGTACAAACTGAAGGCAGAGCTTCTCAGCCTTTACCTGGTAGAATCATAGAATAGTTTGGGTTAGAAGGGACCTTAAAGATCATCAAGTTCCAACTTGGAGGATTGGGTCTGCTGGTAATTGCAGAGAACAGAAGATAATGGAGAAAAACAATTCACAAGGTAAAAATTACCCAGGCAAAGTTTAAGGAGGGTTGTAAACCATTTGCTGTATAAAGCAGAACATGCACTATCTCTCAGGGGCTGTAGGGCCAGGGCCATTGTAGCAGGACCTGCACAGCAGTGCCAGATGGAGGAAGAGGAGGTGGAGGTCAGGCCTTTCTTACACCTCTGCCAGGAGGCACGTAGGCAAGTAGATATTCCTCAAGACATGCAAGTGTCATGGTTTGCATAATAGAAGGTTAATTTTTCTCTCAGTAATTTTGCTTTTCAGTTAAGTGTCTTCTAGTGCTTGGGAAAACTGCACTTTTTGAAGTCTCTAGTATCTGAATTTGTGGAAGAGAGGTTGTGGATGCCCCCTCTCTGGAGGTGTTCAAGGCCAGGCTGGACAAGATAATGAGCAGCCTGATGTAGTGGGAGGTGTCCCTGTCTATAGCAGGGGGGATGGAACTCAATGATCTTCAGGGTCCCTTCCAACCTGAACTATTCTGTGATTCTATATGTAAGAGTCCATCAGAAATATACCTTGATCACATTTACTGTTTTTAATGCCTGTATTCACTCACAAGGAATTGGGGGAGGATTCACTCTGCACAGTGAAAGTGCTTGGGAGAGCCCCGCTGGCAGCACACCTATGACATATGGCATCTCAGGGGACCTGGCTCTGCATGCTTAGATTGAGTGGGATGGCAAACAACCCAGCTTTCACCTAAATAACTTCCACGTGGCCCCAGAAGCACGTCAGACAGCTCAGAGGGATTTGGGAATTAACTCTGGCAAGCTTTGCCACAGGGAAATATCTTCCTCTCTTAGTTTGGTGGCAGAACTACTAACTCCACCAGATATAGCTTTGCTTACATCCAGGTATAAATATAAAAATTATATCACTGGGGTTATTAGAGAAGGGAAAGCCTTGATTTTTGGCTGTTCTTGTTACTGAATATCCTTTCCCTCATTTTTCCTATAAACCACCCANACCTCTGCCAGGAGGCACGTAGGCAAGTAGATATTCCTCAAGACATGCAAGTGTCATGGTTTGCATAATAGAAGGTTAATTTTTCTCTCAGTAATTTTGCTTTTCAGTTAAGTGTCTTCTAGTGCTTGGGAAAACTGCACTTTTTGAAGTCTCTAGTATCTGAATTTGTGGAAGAGAGGTTGTGGATGCCCCCTCTCTGGAGGTGTTCAAGGCCAGGCTGGACAAGATAATGAGCAGCCTGATGTAGTGGGAGGTGTCCCTGTCTATAGCAGGGGGGATGGAACTCAATGATCTTCAGGGTCCCTTCCAACCTGAACTATTCTGTGATTCTATATGTAAGAGTCCATCAGAAATATACCTTGATCACATTTACTGTTTTTTAATGCCTGTATTCACTCACAAGGAATTGGGGGAGGATTCACTCTGCACACTGAAAGTGCTTGGGAGAGCCCCGCTGGCAGCACACCTATGACATATGGCATCTCAGGGGACCTGGCTCTGCATGCTTAGATTGAGTGGGATGGCAAACAACCCAGCTTTCACCTAAATAACTTCCACGTGGCCCCAGAAGCACGTCAGACAGCTCAGAGGGATTTGGGAATTAACTCTGGCAAGCTTTGCCACAGGGAAATATCTTCCTCTCTTAGTTTGGTGGCAGAACTACTAACTCCACCAGATATAGCTTTGCTTACATCCAGGTATAAATATAAAAATTATATCACTGGGGTTATTAGAGAAGGGAAAGCCTTGATTTTTGGCTGTTCTTGTTACTGAATATCCTTTCCCTCATTTTTCCTATAAACCACCCACCTATCCCTCCAATCTTGACAGTCAACCCTCTGGCAGCATCTGGAAACAGTGGAGAAGAACAAGACACATTCTCCAATAAACTACAGCAATCATGAAGAAATTAAGGTTTCAATCAACTTTTAGAAATTATCAATAATGTGAATGCTGCTGCAAATGATTTAAACATCAGAGATCTCTAAAAAAACTTTCTTTATGAAGCACAACTGTTGCTTTAAGAAATCCAGCTTTCCAAAATCAGCAGTAACTATGTTCTAGTAGGCTGACAACATGGATTCATTTTGATCAGGGAAATAGATGGCCCAAATAACTTACCTTTGTTGAGTCTCTGCAGGGTTTGTATTTTACAACTATGACAGCTTTAAAAAATAGTAAGTTAAAGCACACACACAATGCAATTTTCTAAATCAGTGACCACAAAATGAAAGAGAAGAGCCAAGAAATCACACTGGAGTGAATCAGTTGGTCATTAGCTCAAAATACACAGCATCACACCCTCTATATAAAGCTGCCCCAGGAAGCCAAGTGAGGTAAGAGCTTTTAGATTTACATGATTTAGGAAAGAAACAGTACAAGGATATGACAGAAAGCAGCCCACATGTCAGAGTGGAATGTCATTTGGCCAAACCAGCAGGAAACAACCCGACTCTCACCAAAATGAGATGAGAGATGAGGAACATGACACCCAGCTCCACACTGATAAGCAGCAAGAAGAGAACCACAGGAAGAAAAATACTCCTGGCAAAGATGAGGGAAGGGATCTGGATGAAAGGATGCCCAATATAATCAAGTCTGAGTGTTGGTAGTTCTAAACTGCTGAGTCACAAGTGGCAAATATAACTTATTTAACTGTTTTTCTAGGCAAATGGTGAATTTTCATTAAATCTACGTGCTGCTTATTTAAATGCTTGCTACCTTCCAGAACAGTATTAGCAAGGCCCATTAAAAATGGAACAAGTATCAAATGCAAACTGAATCCATATTCTAAAATATTAATAGCCAGGTAACAGTACTGTGAATACCAATGGGAAGATAATATTTGATATGTGGTACTCATTCAGGCAAACAGCATATCTCATAGGGTAAGCTACCTGTCAGAGGCAAATTAAAAGCTTTGTTTTGAATGGACTCCTTTTTGCTTTCAAGATATTTTCAAAAAAACCACTGAAATATTTTTTAAAATTGTGTAAAATGCATCAGATTAAAGTTCTCTCCACATAGGATGCAGTATCCAATTCAATGGTACCACCCCTTAAAAGACACTGATTATAAAAGAGTTCTTTAGTTTTGTTTTAAAAGCAAATGGGTGCTAAATCAAGAAAAACTGATTATTTAATTTTAAAATGAAAAGATTTCTCAGAATTAGAAAACAAGCATCTTCTGTGTTTTGGATGAAGGGGAAATGCAACTACAGTTGTGAGGTTGCCAGTCATGAGTGATCCTATTTAAAAATTTAGTGAGCTTAAACAGACATGTTTTAATTAATTATCACAACTACAGAGGCATACAAAAACATGTACCAAATAGGCAGAGGCATCTTCTAAACATACCCTTTGGTGCAGGGAATGCCAGCTATCTCTCACTCCTTCCAAGCTCTGGAACATAGACAGGAATGCTTGTGACCACAGAAATAAAAATATCTTTTGTTCCTTTAGAGGAATGTACTGGGAGCAGGAGTGTGCAGAGTGCTGCACCTCACAGTGACAGCCTCTTTGATAGCTGTTTCTAAGTAATAGAGCTGAGCACATCCAGCTGTATTCTTTCCTTGCTGACAGGACTTTGTTAAGCATCAGATAACTGGATGGCCCTGCAGGAGAAGCAAGGAACACATGACATGTGAGCAAGTAAACAACACAGGGGTGGCCATAATAGTGCTCAGCTGGGGAGCAACTAAGCTGTTTATTGTCAGGTTCAAGGGACAGTTAAAGTTGTGCAGAAATTGTACTCTGCTGCTTTTCTTCTGTGCCTCACTGCAACAGCAAAGGGGCTAGTCAGCCAGTCAGCAGTCAAGGACATTAACTAAAAGGCCTCATTTCTTATCACATATTCTCATAATCTTACAGCAGAGAAGGGTAATGATATGAAAGGGAAGACTGGAACAAGGCAGACGAAACAGGTTTCACATGAAAACTTTAAAATCCAAGTTGTCTGCAAGATGGTGGTGGCTTTTTGGAAGGGGGCAGGAGGAGTGAGCAGCGTCTAACCTTCCCCTTGCATCTCAAGGTGTAGAGGAATTCATTGATGGATCACATTTAAGCAGAGAGTCAGAATGGTTAGTGTACCCTATCTACATGATTTGGCTTTTGGGGGGGGGAGGGGAGAGGAATGTGTCTTTGTGGACCAGAGCAAAACTACTATTTAAATTTCTACTGCAAAACATGCTTTCTTGAGGTGCCAGGAACCTTTGGGTCTCTATAGTAGCAATTAGTGGAGCTGGACTTTTTGTCCACATATCTACGTAACTAAGCCCAGTTGGATTTCTTGATAAGTATCCTCTGTTATAGCCTCACACAAGATATTGTTCAGTCTTTATCAAACATAGTAAGATCTATCAATTTCTATGTTCATGAATATACCTGACACCAGTAGTGGCATTTCATTGGAGAGGGGAAGATCATCTGCTAAGAGTGTTTCAAGAAAAAAAGTTTAAAATTGATCAGATATTAATTTAAATTTGGTAAAAGAATGAAAGAGTTGAGGATTTTTGGTTTTGTCTTTAAACTTCGGCCTTTAATTTGATTCAAGGGGAGTTGAAAGACAGAAAAATAGAGAAGGTGATTGTTTTGTCCTTAATGCCTCTTTACCTGAGGTTTTGTCTGCAGTATCTGAGCTCTTGCCATGGAGTTCTGCTTCTAGCCATTTGTACAAGACTACACAACAGAACAAACAGAGAAAAAAAAAACAAAAACCCAAGTATGAACAAAATGGGATGACATAAAAATGAACTGGTGAAGGGAAAAACATGAAACAGACATTAAACATTCTTCCTTGCAACCACTCTTCCCCCCACTACTGCAAAAGGTTAAGTCCATGTGATAAATAGAACCCTCTGTGACTGTATTACTATAGAAGTGTTGAATGCACTGACAAACATTGTAGAAATACTTGTCAAAATTAGTAACAAGATTAAATTCTCAGTACCTCAATCAGCACACTGCTGTGCAGCTTCCCTATTATGAAAGGCAGCTTTGCTGGTATGTTGAGCCAATTGCAGAGAGCCTGTGAAACTCAGGGGGTAAACCCACCAGTTATTTAACTGGTGTTGAACTAAATCAGTGGGGTTTTCTTCGGTATAGAACTATTAGCTATGTTATTACACCTTCAATACTGTAAAGCTTGCCATTTCCAGTTCTTTCTAAAGTTACCCAACAGTTCTGCTCATTGATTCTTGTCACTGCTAACTGCAGGGGGTTGAACTAGATGACCCCTGAAGGTCCCTTCCATGTCTATGATTCTGTCTCATAATAGGGCATTTTTAGACAAAGAGTTGGATAAACAACTTCAAACTCTTCCAGTGACAGTTACCCCAATAGGTACTTGTAATACCTGCTAGCCTGTCTAACTGATGTTTCTTCCAAATTGTTTCCTCATCTACAGAAAAACAAGATATTTTCACAGCCACCGAGACATTCCTTTGCCAGAAAAGTCCCACTGGTATGCTACACAAAGGCATTACGCCACCTCCCTCAAGTTAAATCTATTTTTGTAAACCCAGAGAGTATTTTAAAGTTGCAGCACCACTGAACTCTCTGGTCATTCAGTTCAGTTTCTAGGTGTAAATTCAGAGTATCTTCACCATGACCTCCCACTGGAGCTGTTAATCCAGACAGCAGTTGAGAGAACCCAGGCAATTCTGCCAAGGCTGCATTTTCTGGGAAGGCTGTACAAAGCAGAGGGCAATGAAGTTAATAAAGTCAGTAAAGTTTTTTTAGGTGTGAATTTGTATTTTAGGATAATTTTTTTCTTTTCTTTAGAAGATATTTCACATTCAAATCTGCAAGATGATGTTTTTCCATTCTAGATGTCTTAAGCTATTTCATTCTACTTCAGAGCCGTTTTAACTACAAAGTTGTATAAATATTTAAATTAAAGGAAACAAAACAAAACAAAGCTGAAGACCCCCCTTACTAATGCCCTATAACCACAATGCCTTTACAAGCTGCCCTCACAACTCTCTCCAAAACTTTTACAAGGTTGTCACTCAAAGGGAAGCTGGCACTGAGCTTCCCTGGAATTAGCCGCCACCTATGCAATAGTAGCATCAAATTCTCTGGTTGTTCAGTTTCTAGGTGTAAATTCTGAGTATTTTCACCATGACCTCCTGCTTGAGCTGTTAATCCAGACAGCAGTTCAGAGGACCCAGACAATTCTGCAGAGCAGAAAAGGAAGGACACAACAACTCATGAAGTGATGCCTAGCCAGATGCATCAGAACAAGCTCTTGTACCACCTTCTTCAGTATTTTGACCATTTATCATCATCAGCCATACAGCAAAACAGTCACAGAAATTAGGTAAACTCCTGCATAAGGAGTTAAAATGATGGAAGATTACTGGCAAAGGCAATAAAAATACAGAGCTATGAACAGTGTGTACAACCTAATGCTTTACACGAATGCAAGGTAACAAAATACAACTGTTGCCACAAAGTAATTACACTTAAAGAAGGCTCAGTATTTCAAAAGTTCTTTCAAAGAGGAAAATGGCTTGCCTAGGAGTTACTGTGCAAGTCTAAATAAAGAGAAAAAGGCTAAAAAAGCAACAAGCAGTTTGCCGTTATCCCTTCTGACCTCGATTAGAATACTTATTCTCTGTCTACAGCTTCTTAAAATAGCCATACTCCCAGTTGCCAACAGATCACAGACATCCCCCCACACCAGCAAACAAGTGTGAACCACACCATGCCTTTTACATTAAGTTGTAGCACAGACTTGTCAAATCCAAAAAATCACGGCTTAAACTATGTCACTTTGGATGTTTCTTTTGCAGTGAGGCAAGTTCAGTGAACAGCTACCAGAGGCACACTGCTCCAAGACCTTGGGATCTTGTCCCCAATGGCTGGAACAGATTTGGAGGAAATATTGAAGCAAGTATAAACCTGAGCCTATACTTAGAAATACAGGGAAATATTTTTATACCTGAGGTCTTTCTTTGTTCTAGGCATCAAGGTGTGTGGAACTGACCCAGACTGTTGGTGCTGCCACTCTGCCTTTCAAAGAATCATAGAATAGTTCAGGTTGGAAGGGACCCTAAAGATCATGAAGTTCTAACCCCCCTGCCATAGGCTGGGGCACCTCCCACTACACTGGGCTCCTCCGTGCCTTGTCCAGCCTGGCCTTAAACACCTCCAGAGAAGGGGCATCCACAGCCTCTCTGGGCAACCTCTTCCAATGTTTCACTACCATCATNCCCACTTCAGGTATTGAGAAGCTACTATGAGGTCTCCCCTGTTGTCCAGGTCTCCATCTGCTATCTCCAGCCTGAGTCTCCCCTCTTCCAATTTACATCCATTATTTCTAGTCCTCCCAAGACACATCTTATCAAAAAGTCCTACCCCTGCCTTTCTGTAGGCCCACTTCAGGTATTGAGAAGCTACAATGAGGTCCCTCCTGAGCTTTCTCTTCTCTAGGCTGAACAATCCCAACTCCTTCAGGCTGTCCTCAGAAGGGCAGTGCTCCAGAAGAGCCACAGTGGAGCACCCTACAGCAGCACCAGGGTAAAATCCTCTTCTTCATTCATTCATTCATTACCCTGTAGTACAAACACACTCTTGCTGGTATCATCATTGTTCCTCCTCCTTGGCATGAAACATGACTCTGTAAACTACGGTGTGTTGATGTGACAACACGGGACAGTCTAAATCTAAGCAGTTTCAGAAAACTAGAGCATAATCATTTTCCGTGGAGGAAGAAGTTGCAATCCTTTCAAACTAAGAGAGGAGAGGGTCGCTTAGAGTGTGTAAGGATGGATTTCACTAGTCCCTACTGATGTTCCCTACAATACATGAGCTCACCAACCCCTACAGCAGCACCAGGGTAAGAGAAGGCAAACAAATATTACATGCAGAACCACATACATGTGCTTGCTCCCTGCACCTACAGCTCTCCCCAGCTCCATAAAATGGCCCAAGCAACAACAGAGATGGTCCTCAAACCTGGACAACAGCTGGCTCATAATTCCTCACAGCACTGCAGTAGCATCAGGAGTTCCTGCATTGCTCCCATGGGATTAGAATTCCCATCTCAAATCAGGCAGGATGCACACATACCAGATTAAAGAGATGCAGGCATTTGCATATCTCTTTGGGGTTTGACAGGTTTCTGGTGATTTATTCTGCAACACGTAAATCCTCCGAGAGCCTCAATGCAAAAGTTAACAGGTCTGTGTGCATTGGATTAAATGTTTATATTAAGGATGCAAATTGTTTTGGATGCTTACATATAAAGCAGACATGAGAGGAAAGACCCAAGCTATAAATATTTGTGGCAATAAACATTGCAGATCTCAGCAGCTACAGTGAGTTTACTTAGCAATAAGCTGAGCAGAGGGTAGCTGAGCACGACTATCATTGGATATTTATTTAAATAATGCCTGCAGCTTTATTATCAGATGGAAAAAAAAACCCAAACCTTCTTGTAAAGGACTGTAAGATGATTCGCTAATATTAAATTACCACAGACTATAATGAATATTTCATGGGCTCCACATGTATATAGCAAATCAATCCAGTGGGGCCACTCTCTGAGTCGTCACAAGAAAAAGCAGTGCACGTGGGGAAGCAGAATTCCCCAGTGAAATCAAAGAGCATGTATGTACACCAGATTAAAGGGATCTGAGCACTCATACACATCCTACAGCTGCAAATTTAAGGGTCATGAAAGAATTGCAAAACATTCAAGCAGCTTGCAAAGCTTTTTTTATAAGCCAAAACAACAGAGCTTCAAAAGCACACTGCTCCCACCTCTGAAAAAGGCTGCTTGTCCATCCCAGGCTTTTAATTCAGCAAGGTTTCTTCTCAGTTTATATCAATATGACAGCCTTACTGTGACTTAATTTTATACAGAAATATGAATCTTCAACCCGATTCTGTACACTGTGGCACCGGAGCATCAATTTTTAAACAGGCTGGGGAAACAGGTATTTTAAATCAGCTATAAAATAGGTTCTGGTGGTGCTTCTGGTTAACTCTTTCCCAAATTCCTCTAAGAAACATCATTTTGTCACCCCTCCTAGAGATCTGAATTGTTTTATATTTATACCTATATATTTATATCCATATATCTGTCTATATATATCTATATACCCAAAACCAACCCTCAGCTTTTTGTCTCCCCTTCTTACACTGGTGCTTTCCAACACAGCTTGCTCAAGCTGCAGGTTGGTGCTGAGCCCCTTTTCATTCAGGTGCATCACACTGTCCACTTTGTGGTTAGGGAGGAGGATGCACTCATAAAAGTCCTGCAACAGCAAAGTCCCACACCACCTTACTCTCTCTCTCTCTCTCCATGTCTAAAGAGATGATGCATTTTGCTGCAGCTTGCAGGGCTAAATCCTGAGCATCTGCGCATCTGACTTAATGAGCCCCACATAGCTACAGCTTCTTTTCTGGGTAAGATCCAAGTGCAGTCACTACCCCAATGATAATACACAGACCCTGCAGGGATTTGCAATTTCTTAGGCAAATGACAACATTGCTACATTTCCGTGAACTGTCAGAGCATGTCAAAGAGGCCATGAAATCAACATGGCCTAAACTTAGGTTTCCTAAGCCTTTTTAGTTTTTACTATGAAAATGCAATTCATCACAACCCCGTGTCAGCTTATAGAAGTAAAAGCACTTGCTTCAGTACATGTTCTGTCCTGACAGAAGGTCAGTTTTTTTCTTTTGCCTAGCCTTTCTTTTAATTAATAGTTTGGAAATGCCGTGCTTTCCCTAAAGATCATTAAGAAAGTCAGAGCAGGAGTGCAATCCAAATGCAAAATGACACAAAGCTTTGCAGATACCCAACAGAAAACTTTCGCAGGGGCTTCTAAGAACAAGCTACAATAGTTTCCAGTGGGAAACTGCACTAGGTGAGCTGAGCCAGATGAAGGACACCTTGGGGAGGAAATGGAGGGATGAAGAAGAAAGAAGAGAGGGTAAAGTGCTACTCTCCACCTGGATTCAATTTTCCATCCAGTGCATCAGATTTGTACAAAAAGTGTAGGGAATGGGAAATAATAGGTGAAGGGGTACAGGAGGAATGAGGAGTGCACAAGCTGGCACTATTACCCAAAAAAAGGCAACACATTCAAAGTCCAACAAAGCTCACAATGCCTCAAAAACTGAAAAAAACCCAAAACCAAACCCAAGCTGTACATCTACAAAACTAACTTTTAAGCACCAGCCCATCTATCTCACAAAGAGTACAGGAAAGCTGGGTAATACATTATTATCACTACAACAAGATCCATAAATGTGTTTAAATGTCTATTTTTTTGAACATATCATTTTAAGCAAAAGAAAAGCTTTTTTCCCCCCAGAATTATTCAGGAAGCAAAACACCCAGTTCAGGTTATGGATTTGGAAGCTGCTGTTTATGTCTTTGAATGTTTCAAGCCCAAGCTGTCTGTTTCTTTAAACCCCTGGTCTTATGGGAGCTGTACACATACAAAACCTGAAACTCACACTTGTTCCTTAAGATAGAGAAAGGAGCTGTGGCAGGTCAAATTTTCCTAAAGAGCCCTTCTCCTCAAAGATGAATAATTGATTCCCTGACAACCAGAGCAGATCTTCACTTCCCATAGGATGGCCTGAGGCAGAAGAGGTTGCAACGCACAGCAGGCTGCTTGAGCTCCTCCAGGACCAGCTTGAGAGTTGGTGTAGGGTAACCTGCACCATGAAAAAGGGGGATTTTCTGATGAGACCAGCTCAACAGGATTTCAGCAATGTTTCATCTACAGCCTCAACTCCACCTATAACATCAAGGTTCTCTCTGGTCTATAAAGTAGACCTTGTCCCACCTTAACAATGCTACTTTTTGTTTCCCGTCTTCTCACACTTTTAGTCACCAAATGCACTAAATCCCCTTTTAGTAGATCACCACAACATTTGGAGTTCAGGTGGGAAAACAGAGAAACTCAAAACTTCATGGAATTAAGAGGAGACTAGCTTAATAATATATGCACAAGCTCCACAATAGCATTAGAAATCATAAAACTGGACAGGAGGGACAGCCTCAACATAAGGATCAAGCAAGAGAACATGGGTGGGTAGGTAGGTAGGTAGCCATCACAGGGAATATAAAATTCTTTCCATGTTTGTCAGGGACATTGGATCTGTTCAAACAGATTTGCAGAGACTAGCTCGCTGCTCTATCCTGAAAACCAGTTTGTCATCACCAAGGTAGGAGTGAAATCATTCCAGCATCCTTTTAGCTGCCATCTGTGCACCCACAGGGAGGGAGCTCGAAGTTGTCAAATGCCTTGAATTAAAAAGAATCACCCCTTGCACTGGAAATGGCAAGAGGTGGCAATTTCAGAGTAACAGCCTGAAGTCACTGGCTGTCAGCAGGGCTCACTGCATATGATTAAGCATGAATAACAGGC
Source organism: Turnix velox (assembly GCA_013400935.1). NCBI lineage: Eukaryota > Metazoa > Chordata > Aves > Charadriiformes > Turnicidae > Turnix > Turnix velox. Next base: position 68,031 of record VZTY01020728.1, read on the forward strand.
CCTCAGTAACACTGCTTTTGGGAAAGTCACTTTTATAGATCGAGAGACTAAAAAAGCAGTAGTTTGTTTAAGCTAAAATACCAATCTTTTAGCACAGAAGATAAATGGGGATTTGGGAGACAGCAAATCTAGTTCATGTTACTGGTTCTCCCTCGTTTAAACAGCTACTTTCAATCACTTTTTTCAGGGAAAGAATGAGACATATCATTAGTATGAACATGGCAGGTAAATTGCTAGAAGATGACCAGGAGAAAAGAATAAAGAGAAACACAAGATAAAACCTTCCATCCCTCCCTGCCTACAGTGGGGACAGAGCTCCTACACCAGACAGGTTTCTTTCACCAGGGGGACTGGCCAAAAAACTCCAAACACCACCTAATAAAAAAATAAGAGATACTAAAATTGGAATAGTTCAAATATATTTTCCACACATGTGGGAATCAACCATTTCAGTGGCTACTCAAGGATGTGCATTGGAGGCTCCTTTNTGCATATGATTAAGCATGAATAACAGGCCCTCAGTAACACTGCTTTTGGGAAAGTCACTTTTATAGATCGAGAGACTAAAAAAGCAGTAGTTTGTTTAAGCTAAAATACCAATCTTTTAGCACAGAAGATAAATGGGGATTTGGGAGACAGCAAATCTAGTTCATGTTACTGGTTCTCCCTCGTTTAAACAGCTACTTTCAATCACTTTTTTCAGGGAAAGAATGAGACATATCATTAGTATGAACATGGCAGGTAAATTGCTAGAAGATGACCAGGAGAAAAGGATAAAGAGAAACACAAGATAAAACCTGCTCTGCATGACATGGTCTCATTTGCCCTACTGAACGGGCAGGAAGATCTTTTCCATCCCTCCCTGCCTACAGTGGGGACAGAGCTCCTACACCAGACAGGTTTCTTTCACCAGGGGGACTGGCCAAAAAACTCCAAACACCACCTAATAAAAAAATAAGAGATACTAAAATTGGAATAGTTCAAATATATTTTCCACACATGTGGGAATCAACCATTTCAGTGGCTACTCAAGGATGTGCATTGGAGGCTCCTTTGAAAGCCCATCCATTTTTGTTAGTACCTAGCTGGAAATAAAGTTTTCCAAAATGCAGGATTTTTTAGTTGGTTGGGTTGGTTTTTTTTTTTACCTTTTACCCTCCCTTCACAGTATCCCCCAAATCACTTCACATCCCTTTAAGAAAGCAGTATTTCAGGAAGTACTGCTGGTAGCCAAATGGTCCACACAATCTGACACCACTCAAGGACACCCTTGCAGAGAGAGCAGTCAGGCTTTACATGAATTTTGGTAACACAGTGCTGCATCTTGTTGCACCCTTGTTCCCAAGGTAGATGGAGTCCCACCAACATTCCCACTGGAGCCATCTCTTGGAAATGTAAGCACAAGGGAAGGTTGGGGACTTTGGTCTCTTTTTCACCACAACCTGATGGATTTTTCTAGCAATAAGAGCACTCAGGAAGCTGTTCTGTTCCTATATCTCTGTCCACTCATCTCAGACAGATTTATTGATAATGATTTTTCCCTAAGAAGGGGGATTTCTTGTGTTGCTTAGCTTATAATTAATTGGGGCATCTTAGACCAGAAGGTCTGCTTGCTTCCCCTAAATGAGCTTCCTAAATGATGACAACATGCTTAACATGTGGCAGAGACACAGTTCAAAAGTTCATAGGGCCTCAGCTCTGCACTAGAAACAGCTCCTAATTTAGGTAGATGCAGACTTACCAAGGGGTTTAGGAGGAGTGGAAGGCATTTAGAGCATGGTTGTGCCCACTGTGGATGATACAGGAGTCTATCAATGTTACAGCTCCAGTTTGAGAAGGGATGACTAATGCTGAGCAGATACACAGACAGGCAGACCCCTAACAGAGTCAAAGAGGAAGCTGGAGAATTTCAAGCGTATGATCATCCAAAACACATACTTGTAAAAGCAGGAGGATCAGAATAACCAGGGGCAAGCTGCCATTCAAAACAGGATTGACTTTGAAGTTGAATCATGCTGCTCAGGATTGAGACAGAAACAATTTCAGAGATTAAAAACTGCAAAGAAATCAATAAATTAAGGAAAGGGAGAACAAAGTATGATAGCAATGTTTCAGCATCTTCAGAGCAAAAAAGAAGAACCTGGGATTTCCAGTTTAATGCTTTTAGTGCAAACCAGGAGACACTCTTGAACCCACAGCATAAAAAACAGGCAGGAAAAGAGAGACTGTGAGGTATTAGACGTATTCATTATCTCTTGCCAAGTCTTAAGTCTTCTCTCAGAAATATTTCCACCCCGTGGCCCTCACGTCATAAGATCATAGAATAGTTTGGGTTGGAAGGGATCTTAAAGATCATGAAGTTCTAACCCCCTGCCATAGGCAGGGTCACCTCCCACTAGATCAGGTTGCTCAGTGCCTTGTCCAGCCTGGCCTTTAACACCTCCAGAGAGGGGGCATCCACAACTTCTCTGGGCAACCTATCCCATTGCTTCACTACCCTCAACGTAAAGAATTTCTTAGGTCCAGCCTGAATCTCCCCTCTTCCAATTTACACCCATTACTTCTAGTCCTCCCATTACATATCTTGTTAAAAAGTCCCACCCCTACCTTTCTGTAGGCCCACTTCAGGTATTGAGAAGTTACTATGAGGTCTCCCCTGTTGTTTAGTATTAATCCATCTGCTACAGTACAAGTTAAGCCTTGCAGCAGCATCACTAACATCATCTTCTCACTGAAGACTGCATTGAACTTACTCATTCCCCTCTACCTTGCCTTTCCAGGAGAAAAGAAAGCCCAGCATGCTCAAAGGCACCACCTGTATCTCCTGCATATTACATATACATTGGCACATCCAACAAATCATGCCCAGTTCTGACTGTGGAGTCACTTCTTTTTCCTTTTTGGCTAGGGACTTTCACAACAAAGAGGCCCAAGTAAAATACCCCCTGCAGTTTAGGTGCCTTTCCTTGCAGAGCTGCATCCCAGGCAGGACTTAATGCTAATCCCTCCTGAACAGCCTGGTTGCTCTTGCCTTGCTACAGGGCAGTCTCCTGACATTGGTTTAATGCTGATTAGTCCCGACACAATTCTGGTGCAGGCTTCCTGCCAGGCGAGGCAATGAACAAAATTGGTTTGCACACAGGGCCAGACGACAGCTGCAGTCACTCCAGCTCAAATCTGTTGAATAAGGACCCTTTTCTTGTTTACCAAGATGAGACTAAATTAGCTCAGCATGAGACAGAAGGACTGAGCAACTCCTCAAAGCCAACCTGGCTCTGAAGGCGCAAGATGCAACCCCATCCCTGGGGCTCAAATAAGTCACAGGCAAAGTGTAAAGTGAAACATACACCTCCCCCCAGCACTCCACTTTTACAAAGAAAGGATCTGGGGAGGGAAGAGGATCAGAAGCAGAATTCTCTCAGTTTTTTTTCAGAGCCAGAGAGTCAGTCAGTGCCTATCTTACTCAGAACACTATCTTACCCCATCTCTTTTTCCTTCAGCTCTAGAAAGAGAAAAGCCTCTGGCCTCCATAAGTTCCCCACCCCCACAACACCCTTAAGACAGCAACAGGTCCTGCTCTGGAGACTAGTTTTTCCTCCTGGCCGGATCTTCCCCTCCACTGAAAAACTAGAATCAATCTGCCTTTATCCAGCTAACTTAAGATGCTTCTAGTGGGGTACTGGGTAGTACTATAAGGCTTATCAAGCACACAGGCATCCCCAGACTGCTGCCAAAGGAAAACTCAACATGCTTACTTAAGTCATTCTGGTATATATTTAAGGACAGATGGTCATCAATTGAAAAACCATTTAGACTGACAATGTATCATTTAGCCCACAGAACATAATTAAAATTAAGATGCATCAAGACTGAGAGAAGCAGTAGAAGTAAGACTCATTTAGATGATTACTACTCTGGGTTTAGAGATGGGGGAACAGGGAAATAAGGAAGAGCTGAGAAGATTCAATCTGAAGATAAAAAAGCCCAAGTTCTTTTTTTTTGAAAAGGTAATTGTTTCTCAGCTTTGGCTAAACTGCATTATGCATAGCTGCAGAAGCTGCCTGAATAGCAATAGACCTTTTGTTTGTTGGTATAGTCTGAAGGGAGATTTCTGCCATCACTTCCTTATTCCGCTCCTTGGGGAGCACCTTAAGCTACAACAACCTGCCCCTCCTCAGAAACTCATAAATGCTCTAAAAGGCATCTACAAAGCTCCATAAATTTCTAAAATAGGATGCCCTCATCAGAACACTATCAGTGAGTAGCTGTGTACCAGTATCATGTATGATGCGTATCTTTTAAAATGGAGAGAGTATCTTGTTTGGAAGGCTTCCTCCTCAGGAGCGATCTATTGATTTGAACTGAAGCATCACCTCTGTTTGCAAAATGAGGCACAGATCTCTTGACATGTATTGCAGAATCCATCACCTTCCCAGAGGCAGCACAAGCACAAAGGTAACACCTGCATGTCAGCTCTTTTCACCAACTCATCAGCACCAAGGCTCTTACAAAATTGATTTAATGGAAAAATAGCACTGCTGAGCTCTCTGGACTTTGAAAAAGTAGTTACAGCACCACAGGACTTTGTATCTCTCTATGTATATGAGAAGTCTGGCTTTTGGTACTGGCAGGGTTGGGTGCTCACCAGTCAGGGGTTTATGGATTCATTAAGTAACTTCTCCTTTGGCCTGAAAATTCCCTGGCCACTTCCAGTTCTGTAGGATGCCTCTTCCTACCATGTTTCCTCCCTCAGCTGCCAGAGACTCAGCTCCTGCCCACACCACCTACAGTTCAGGTACTACTTTGCCTGGTGCCTCATTCAGTAAGCATCTAGTGTTTTACAAGCATAGCATACTCACAAAATGCAACTATAGCTTCTTCCTGAGAGAAAAGCAAGGGTTTGCTTTAAAATGGAGTGAGAAGTAGAGCTCCTGCCTTCCTTCAGGTATGAAAAAAATTATTCAGTTTTGGAGCTTTTTGCTTGCTGTAGTGGCTTAGGACTAAATTTCTCCCTCTTTTCTCCCAGAAAAGGCACTATCAACCAAAACCAGCTTATTCCAAGAAACAAAAGTGCCCCACTAACACACTGGAAGAAAGCATGTAACCCAGCAGCCTGGATTTTCAGTCAATGCAAGAACACTACTGGGGACAGGTCTGGTCCCCACCCAGCTTCATGTGCATGGAAATCATCCTAAATTAAATAACAGTGTGAAAGCAGAGACTGGCACCCAAACAGCTGTGGAGAAAGCTCTGTGTAATATCTGCCAAGTGATGTGTCTGGCCAATAAAGGAGAACCCAGCAGCTAAAGACACAACTAAACTAAGATATTCCCAATTTTAGGTTTTCTTCCTAGTCACCTACAACACTCCAGCAGAGCAACATACCATCTTAATTATAAAGTCCATTAAAAAAAATCTTTTTTCCTGTTAACAGGATTTGGGTCCCATATGTTCCTCAACAGCAGAAAGAACAAGGGAAGATAAAAGTGCATCTCTTCAGATTGTTGTGCTCAAGATCACCAGAAAGAAGAACTGAAGTAGGGAAAAGGAAAATGCATCTTTGAAAGAGTAAAAGGAAATGCATCCGTTAACCTTTCTAAGTTTATTAGAGGCTACAAAACTTCTGTTTCACATTACTAACCAAACACAACCAATCAAACATGAATCAAAGTCAACCTATTTTCTGGCATCCCACTAATTTTCAAAAACATGTCCCTCCTTCTCCACTCAGGCATAGCAACCAAGCTCTAGAACAACTGGAATATCTCGACTAAAGAGGCAGCATTTTTCTTCACTTTATTAAGAACAAATAATGCACATTCCTGAAGGACTTTGGTGGCTATCTTTGGTCCCTCAGCTGTTCAATAGACAGCTTTCACACACAGGGTAAAGTCTTTCCAATGATGCTGAAATGAAAATGTAAGAAAAAAAAGAAAAAAAGACAAAAATGGATACAGAAAGGGAGGGGGAAGTACATAGAGAAATTTCATACATCTATATATTGTCAAGACAGAGGTGTTACTAACTTTAAATTCAGAAATCATTCATGCAGATAACACCTTTTCTGAGGTTCCTCATTTTATCTTCAAGACTTACTGTGTTTACATGAAGGTAACTGTATCAGAGACTGGAAGATTTTAAGAATCTCAAGATGAACATCAGTAAACTGCCAGCTTCCAGACCAACAATTTCACTTCCCTGAAAGTATCAGACTGGGGTGGAAGGACCCACACGACTTCACAGCTGCCATTATAGGTCTCAGGTGAACCTTTATAGCATGCAAGGTGCATTGACTACTATTATGTCCCACCTATATTTATAATATTCATATGGAAAACTCTAGTGACCTGCCATTGATCCTCTGGCATATAAGGGTTATCCAGCACACAGAGCAGCACACAGTTGGCTAGCTCTTCAGGAGATCAGGACTGTCAGGAGGATCTCCAGAGCAGAGAGGGACAGCCAGCTGTTTGGCTGGAAGAAGGTAGTCCAAGAAATTATAGCTCTAGTTTCCATTTCATCTCTGTTCATTGTTTTCCCTCAACTGTGCAGCTGTTTGTCCACATTTCAGCCTGTGATTTATTTTAAACACAATAATTCTGTTGACCTCAACCTGCTTCACAACAGGGATTCTGAGCCAAGTAATGGACCCAAGACTTCTTTTTTTCTTCAGGGTGGTTATTCCAGACATGAGAGCACCAGAGCACCATCACTTTGTCCTCTGGAGAGAACAGCATGGCACTGAGGAGGTGGTTGCTCCCAGTTTGTGCATGGCAGAACCCAGCCAGGGCTGACTCCCTGGCAGCAGCAGGACAGGAGATGAGAGCACCTCAATCCCCAAAGATCCCAAATCCAGGTGCCAGATAACAGCCATGGATCAAAGTTGAGACAATGACTCAAATGGCAGAGTCCACCACCACCAAAAGCAATTCATCAAAAGGCACATGATAGAAAAACTGGGCATTTTTATCAGTTCATTGATTTTTCTGCTTTCTCTCCCTGTGGTACATCAATTTATTGCTATTTCTAATACCCGAGGAGTGCTCTGGTAGGCACTGTGCTACATAATGGCTTAAATTTATTCAGAGCTGAAAGCAGACCCCCAATTCACAATTTGTAGCTCTGCCACTTTCCCTTCACCTCTGTATTTCTTTACTGTTTTTTTTTCTTTGGTTTGACAACTCTTATAAATTACACGTGACTTGAGTCATGCACAGTATTATAAAATAGTGACAAAGCTTCCATTATGTGATTATGCTCTGGTTTTCTTTGTTCCTGTTTTATGATGATCTTCTACCCACCCTTTGCAATCATCTAAAAAGCGAGGCAAACTCACATATCCAGAGAGCAGCTAAAACAAACCTTCCTCTTGTTTAACATGTCCTCCAGTGTTATTTGTATGGATGCCTGATTATCCCAGGCTTTTTTGCAGCACAAAAACTGACTTCAGCCTGCTGTCAAGCCACAAGGCCCGAGGATGTTTTCACAAGGGCAATGCTTTTAAACAGGAAACAGAACAAGCCCCAAGAGGGCAGTTCCCAAGCAGCTAACATGCCTTCCCCACAGCTATACTTCGCCCTGCTCTCCAGTGGAAACCAGCCATGTTCACCAGGGCTAGTGAGGTAACAGATGTGATGCCTCAATCTGACAGCCAAGGGAAATTCAGCATAGGAAAGGGTTTCTGTAGAGGCAGTTCAAAGCAGACTTGAAGAGGGCAGGTGTTGTAGGAGCTTGGAACCAGCCTGGAGAGATGCAGTGGGGCTGTTCCAGCTTCTCACTAAAGCAGGGGGGGTCAAGAAGGACATCAGGCAGTCCCACCCCTGACAGCTAAATGCATTCACCTTTGGAAGGTGGCCACCCAGGCCCTGGTGATCCCTCTCCAGCTATCAGAGAAGGGCAGACTGGTGCACTGACACTCTCCCATCCCACCTCTTCAGGGCTGAACACACAGGGACTGCAGAGATGACCCAAAGCACACTCAGGTCAGCAAAAGCACACCGTGAAACTGGCTAAATGGGAGAGGATGGTGCAGGGTGAATATGAGAGCCAGAGAAAGAGACCAGAGTTCCCACCAGCACTGCTATATGGGTTTTCCCTCCCCCAGGTGACACGACACAAGGGAAACACCACAAAAATGCCCCTGCTGTGGGGAAAGACTTGTGCTCAATCATGCACAAGGCAAATCCACAGGAGACCCAGGCTCCATTAGTTCCAGCCCTCAAGGAACTGCTGGTTGTTTGCTTTAAATATGTATTATTTCCTCACAATAGCAGTTAACCTACTGCCTATTACTCCCACCATCTGACAGGAGCATGTACACTGACGCTGGTTTGGAATTTGCATGCGAGTTGCTTACAACTGAACCAGGAATTCTCTCTTAAAAATCACTCATAAAGAGTGCTTTGCAATTCAAGCTAAATGTGATAAAAGGGAAGAAAAAATATATCCACTTGAAAGCAGAACAAAACCTTCTTTCCAGGGGGACTGTCTCCAATGTCTTCTCATAGCCACTGTTTCCTAACCGTAGCAGCCACTAATCCTCAGAAATATATGCTTCCACTTAAAAAGAAAATATTGCAAATTAAATGAAAGAATAAATTGGAAATTTCAAAGTCACAGTAATGATGGCAACTGTTACCGAAAAATTTTCTATGCCCTTCTGGCTCCTATTTAGCAGGTTTCTGTTCCAGTGTAACCATAGGAACAGTGGTGAAGAGTCTCATTTAAAAGCCTTCACTTCAGTGGGGAGGTTAAGTTATGAGACTGCAGTGGGCTTGAATATTAAAAACATTCATAGGGCTCTAAAAAAAGCTCAATTTGAATGGGGACTGTATGACTGTATTGGAGGAGACAGGCATCTGTGTTGTAAACAGGCACAGTGCCCTGCCAATAAATTGGCAAGGGGAAGCCTGACACAAGCTGCCCTAGAACAAACAAAACCTACTAACAGAGGTTACTGAAAATGGGGCTCAATAAACAGGTTGAGAACACAAATAATGAATTGCTTTACACACTACTCTGCTAAAAGTGAAACCATATGTTCCCTGTAGCTGCTGTTTTGTTTAACGGGCTGTAACAAGGCACCTTGGATGAATGGTGACAGTCCTGCAACATTCACCCAAACCAGGAAACTTAATATCCCAAATTTTACTTTATCATTCAAAACATAAAATAGCTCAGCTCTGGCTCATCATCTTTCTTTAAAGGAAGACAAACAAACACAAGTCAGCTCTCTCCAAAAGAAATCCAGTCACAAGAACAAAGTCATCCCAAATATATAGCCAAGTAGACTAAGGATGTTAAAGGAAGTGCTCAGGAGCAAGGGAAATAAAAATATATGGTGCATTTAGGCATCTTGTGCCTACAGACTTATTCCTTTCTCCAAAAAGGACATTACAATAGCTGCTACACTAAAACATCTGTTATTTTCACACATCAGCAATAAGACTAATCTGAAAGCATATGTGGAGACATTATTCAGTAACAGCTATTTAAAACACTGTACAAACAACTGGACAAAAAAAAAGGGAACAAGTTCATGTTGTATTCATTACAAGGGACTAGGCTGTACATAGCAGGAAAGCATTGTTTTATAAATTAGCAAATATGGTAGCTTTTAAGCAATTATTACATCCACAAGATAAAGTAAATAATCTCTTGGTACTTGTCTATACAACTTGCTGATTTAACTCAGAAGGAGCTTTGAAATATTTCAAGCAGTAAAAAAAATAAATTACAGTATCTCTGTGTCAGAGATGAAGCAGAATATAAAATCAAGCATCAGTAACTACGCTCATACATTTTAGGAAGCAGGATTTGATGTCCTTAAAGTGGCTGTGATTTTCTGATTAATTTCTCAGCCCTGTCCCTGCTCTGCAGGCTCCAGCTCAGGAGGAGGCAGAGAGAGAAGCATACTCTGTTCTCCAAGCTGCCTTAGCATCACTTGCCAAGTACTTACTAAGGATCAGACACATTCACACATTTTTTCTTATAGTTTTCATAATTATAATTTTTCCAGCTTATTTATAATTTTCTATCTGTTGGTATTGCTCAAACACACTCCCTGGGCTGTCTTGCACACATTTAACTGCCACTGAAGCTCTGTCCTCACAAGACACTACCTCCTTTTCCCATAGTAATCAGGTTTTCAGGAGTGCTTGGGACCCCACAGTTCATAGGATCATAGAATAGTTTGGGCTGGAAGGGACCTTAAAGATCATCTAGTTCCAAACCCCCTGCCACAGGCAGGGACACCTCCCACTAAAGCTGTACATGTAGCTAATTTTGACTTCATTTCAAGGGAGAACCCAAAGTTTACTATTTCTCATTACCTCATAGTTCTTTGCACCTGCACAGCCTATCTATTTTGCTAGTAGTGCCACAAAGGGATCTCTGACATCTCTCAGACTTTTGACATTTAATTTGACTAACAGACCTCATTATTATTGCAAAGCTCTGCCCCTGCTTTATTTACAGATGGTAAGCAATGCTACATTAACATCCACATATAAAATTTTCATGTTAAACATCTGCAAGTTGATTACAATATAAAAGCCTCCACAAGCTCCAGTGCATTGCGTGGTAGGCTAGGTAATGGCTCAGAGATGGTTTCAGGCTTTAACAGAAGTTAAAAAGACACCTGGAGGATGGGGAGGATAAGGAGAGAAGGAAATACAGAGTAACAGCTTCAACAGTCTCTGGTCTCACAGGCAAAAGATTTAAATTTCTGAATACTGGAAAATTTGTTTAGCAGGAGGAAAGATTTTGATTCAAAAACATGCCAATAGAAGGCAGGTGTTGCCTCTAACTTATAAAGCCCCAAACCTGCAGGACACAGAAGAGACCAAGAGAAAGTGAAATATGTGGAAACCAACCCGAAATGTAGGGTGATGAAAAATATTTAACTACCTCTTTTTGAAAGAAGGTTCTCACAGCTACCTTCCCAAAAGGCGGTTTATGAAGGGGTAATTGGGGGGGTTTTCCAAACACTTAGGCAGAGACTTCCCTCTTAGGGGGATAACTGCTCATTTCTGCCTTCCCTCCCACGCACACACTACGGCATGGCAGCCTGATAATACACTGCTGTTTGACATGACTGCATTTATAATTTACACCAAGGCAACCACTGCAGTGAGAGAAGCCTGCACCTGAAGAGCCCGAGGCTCTTCACAGCTTTGGAATAGTCACTGAGCTAGAGATATCATATTTTTAAAATGCATTACTTTTTTGAAAAGAAAGAATCAAATCATAGAATCATAGAATAGTTTGGGTTGGAAGGAACCTTAAAGATCATCTAGTTCCAACCCCCCTGCCATAAGCAGGG